>QXTE01000794.1:76034-94560 GCA_003942145.1 Platysternon megacephalum
ATGCCACTGCGCAGCACCACAGCCAGGCCTATCTTGGCCACAACAGAGCTTTTCAGGATTGTGGAATATCTCAGAGGATTGCAGATGGCCACGTAGCGATCAAAAGCCATGGCCACAAGGATTCCAGACTCCATCCCAGAGAAGCAGTGAACGAAGTACATCTGGGTGAGGCAGGCACTGAAACTGATCTCCCTCGAATTGAACCAGAAGATGCTCAGCATTTTTGGTAGGGTGGATGTGGACATGACCAGGTCGGTGATGGCCAGCATGCAGAGGAAATAGAACATGGGCTCATGGAGGCTCGGCTCCCTCTTCACAATGAACAGGATGGTGAAGTTCCCCAACACAGCTATGGAGTACATAANTACTCCACGTGAATCATATTCTGATTGCCATGTTCTGTTCAATCCCTCTGAAGCACCGGGCACTGGGCACTGTCAGAAGACAGGCTACTGGGCTACATGGACCATTGGTTTTACCTGGTATAGCCATTCTGATATTTTTATTTAGACCCCAGATGTATCTGCCTCCTGCTGTATCCCACTATACCCCACTCCCTTCCCAGAGCTGAGATAGATCCCAGGAGTCCTGACGGGGTCTCTCTCTCCACAGAGTTAGTAACAAATTAAGAATCAACATTAAAATGTTAACACTAACCAGTGCCCCTTAAGTGACTTGCCATAAGATTTGAGAACATATGGTGGGTTGCAGCTGATAAGGCCAGGGGAAGACACGAACAAGTGACAGGGGCAGGGCCTTGGGGAGAAGACACACAGCACGGTCGAGACTAGACAGAACAGGTGGGGCAAGATTGTAATTCCAGGGATCCAGCTACCAGCAATTAGAAAGGTGGCAACCCACTGTAGTGTACATAGACTGACTCCCCAGTTCATCCCAATGACACAGCACAGTAAGGACAGGGAAGGGTTTAATGTCTCTCTGTCTGTCCAGTAAGTGATTGAGGGAAGAGGCCCCAGCACCATGCACCAGCCAGCTTTGCACAGAGTTCAATCCTGGAGCCAGAGCACAAGGAGAAAACATCTAGGTCTCCTTATGAGTAAAGAGCTGGAGCAGCCTGACCCGGATATTTTTGGTCCTCACCCCGTAAATGATGGGGTGTAGCATGGGAGGCACCAGCTGGTACACACTGGTAATGAGAATGAGGAAATGAAGTGGCACATTGTGGCCAAACCGCTGAATGAGAGAGGAGAATAAATCTGGGATGTACAAAACGGAGATGGCACAAAGATGAGAGATGCAGGTCCCAAAAGTTTTGAGCCGGGCATCCTTTGTGGGGAGGCGGAAGATGGCCCGGAGGATCAGAGTATAGGACACGGCGATAAAAATCACATCCATTCCGATCACAGAGAAAAGATTAAACAGGCCATAGTAACTATTGATGCGGATGTCAGCACAGGCCAGCTTCACCACAGCTATATGCCCACAATAGAAGTGGGGGATGATGTTGGTTCTGCAATATGGCCACCGCCTCACCAGAAAGGGATAGGGTAATGTGAGTATGCCACTGCGCAGCACCACAGCCAGGCCTATCTTGGCCACAACAGAGCTTTTCAGGATTGTGGAATATCTCAGAGGATTGCAGATGGCCACGTAGCGATCAAAAGCCATGGCCACGAGGATTCCAGACTCCATCCCAGAGAAGCAGTGAACGAAGTACATCTGGGTGAGGCAGGCACTGAAACTGATCTCCCTCGAATTGAACCAGAAGATGCTCAGCATTTTTGGTAGGGTGGATGTGGACATGACCAGGTCGGTGATGGCCAGCATGCAGAGGAAATAGAACATGGGCTCATGGAGGCTCGGCTCCCTCTTCACAATGAACAGGATGGTGAAGTTCCCCAACACAGCTATGGAGTACATAACACAGAAGGGGATGGAGATCCAGATATGGGCTGCCTCTAGGCCAGGAATGCCAAGTAGGATGAAGGTGGAGGGGTTGGTGAAGTCGGTTGTGTTAGAATCTGACATGGTGTAGGGGAGAAAGTGTCCAACTCTGAGGCATAAGGGTGTCTCCTGCATTTACCGTATGCTCCCCTGACTTTCTGTGTGTTCCCAGGGTCTCGGGTGATAGTCGCAGTAGAAATGCCTGAATGGAGAGACAACGTTAATATGTGACTCTGCATGCAGTAGTGGAGGCTGTTCTCATGGGAGAAGATTGATCTCTCTTCACACACTGAAAAATTACATTTTCATTATTCAGAGAAAATAACTCCGAACAATGACCTTACTAAATCCAATTCCATATTTTTGTTGTGCTCCCTGCATTAAGAATTCCTACACTTTTTTTGGGGGGGGAACCTTAAGAGGTACCAGCAGCCTTAACGCAATGAGAGCTAGGATAGGGAGTCCCCATTTATCCAGTTACTCGAAATCAGAGAGGGGAAAAAAACAAACTTTTACAAAGACTTGCTGATATAAACATCCCAACTAGATCATATATATGGAGATATACCTATCTCATAGAACTGGAAGGGAGTCCAACACCCTGCCTTTGCTAGCAGGACCAAGTATTGATTTTGCCCCAGATTCCTAGGGCCCCCCCTCCAGGATTGAACTCACAATGCTGGGTTGAGCAGGCTAATGCTCAAACCACTGAGATATTCCTCCCCTTTCCCCCCATACCTCAGGGGAAAACCTGGGCGCCACTGATAGCAGCTCAAGAAAAACACCTGCTCATTCGTAGCAGTGGACAAAACAAAACAATGTTCAGATCTGTAAGATATGGGATGGAGCATAACATGTTCAGTATATGTGGTCAGATTTGGTCACACAGTCTCTATTAAGGATAGAAAAGTCTGGGACTCTTTATTTTTCACAAGAGACAAAGAAGAGAGCATATGATATAGGAGAGAAAAATAAAAGATGAAACTGATTTACATTCAAATGGACAGTTCCCAACCAGTACTATCGATAGACACTTAGTGCTCCAAGAGGACTAATTCCCCAAAGCTGAGGAAAATTGTCAGCAAATCCGATTGGGAGGAAAAATTTAGACAGAAAAATATGAATGAAAATTGGTAATTCTTTGATAACAGTTTATTAGATAGCGGAAGAATCATGATTCCACAGTCAACGAAGTGAACGACTTTCAATAAAAATGTAGTTTAGTGATAAAGTGAAGGCAGCAATTGAAGGGAGGGGGGAAGCAATATGTAACACAGAGGAAAAAGGGAAAATAGCCAAGGATAGAAATCGGAAGTTAAGAAAATTGATAAAGAACGTTAAGACATCTGGGAAAACTCCATGTTTCGCAGGGCTATGAATCACAAAAAGGAGGTTATTAATTATATTAAGAACAAATGAAATCCTAGGAAAAATCTATGTCAATTCCTGTGTTATATATAAAGTATTAAAAATAAAGGGAAAGGGTTTGTTTTTTTTATAAAAGAATTGACACGGTTAAGAAACAATGGAAAAGCTGGTATGGGATTAGTTCAAAAATAAGTCTAGAAATATAAGTAATGCCAGTCACCAACAGGGTTTAACTTAAACAGATCTTGTCAAATAAACCTGATTTCATCCTTTTATGAGAGTACACATTGGCTGATCAAAGGTACACATTTGGTGGATCAAGGGAACAACACTGATGCAACGAACCTTGATTTCTCGGAGGCGTTTGATTTAATAGTGGAAAATATTGAGATGGTCAGTTGGAGCAGAGGAACGTTTTTACCTCTGCATATGGGATTGGTGAAACAAACTGCATCCAGTTCTGGGGTTCACATTTGAAAACTTGGAAAGGGTGCAGAAAAGAGCCACAAAAATTATTAGAGGATAGAGTAAAAGCCAGATTGTTAGACTTGAAAGTGTATATCTCTTTAACTTATCAAAAAGATGATAAGCACAGACTTTTATTTGGAGAAAATCATGGGTTATAATGGGCTTTGTAATCTACCAGACAAAGGCTGAGCAAGACCAAGGGGCTAGAAGCTGAAGCCAGGCAAATTCCAGCTCGAAATTAGGGCCAAATATTTAGCAGTGAGGGTGATTAACCATTGGGACATACTGAGAAGGGAATTGCTGGATTCTCCAATTCCCCATGTTGGCAGAACCAGACTGGATATTTTTCTGGAAGATCTGTTTGTTTTGGTTTTCACCAAGATGGTTGGTGGTTTTTGGACACCTAAAATAGAGAATGCCAGTGAAAATGGGGTAGATTCATATGCTAAAATAAGGAAAGAACAAGTTAAAAGTTACTTGGACAAGTTAGATGTCTTCAAGTCACCAGGGCCTGACGAAATACATCCTAGAATATTCTGAGGGAACTAACTGAGGAGATATCTGAGCCATTAGTTATTATCTTTGAAAAGTCATGGGAGACAGGGGAGATTCCAGAAGACTGGAAAAGATCACATATAGTGCCTATCTATAAAAAGGCAAATAAGGGAAACCCAGGCACTTACAGACCAGTCAGCTTCACTTCTGCAACAGGTAAGATTATGGAGCAAATAATTAAGAAATCAATTTGCAAACATCTAGAAGATAATAAAGTGATACATAATAGTCAGCATGGATTTGTCAAGAACAAATCATGTCAAACCAACCTGATAGCTTTCTTTGACAGGGTAACAAGCCCTGTGGATGGAGGGAAGCAGTAGATTTGGTATATAGAGACATTAGTACAGCTTTCAATACAGTCTTGCATGATCTTCTCATTAACAAACTAAGGAAATACAACCTAGATGGAGCTACTATAAGGTGAGTGCATAACTGGTTGAAAAACCGCTCCCAGAGAGTAGTTATCAATGGTTCACAGTGATGCTGAAAGGGGTTCCGCAGGGATCAATTCTGGGTCCTGTTCTTTTCAATGTCTTCATCAACGATTTAGATCATAGCATAGAGCGTAAATTTGTTAAATTTGCAGATGATACTAAGTTGGGAGGAGTTGCAAGTCTTTCGAGAATCAGATAAACATTCAAACTGATCTGGAAAAACTGGAGAAAATGAGACTAAGGGTCTTGAAAACACGACCTATGAGGGAAGACTGAAAGATCTAGGTTTGTTTAGTCTGAATAAGAGAAGACTGAGGGGGGGAAATGATAACAGTTTTCAAATACCTAAAAGGTTGTTACAAGGAGGGAGAAAAAGTGTTCTCCTTAACCTCTGAAGAGAATACAAGAACCAATGGACTTAAATTGCAGTAAGGGCGGTTTAGGTTGGACATTAGGAAAAATGTTTCAAAAAAGGCAAATACTATGTTTTGTTATATTAGCAGAAATATAACATGCAAGTCATGGTACATGATAGCATTCCTCTACTAGGTGTGGGCTAGGTCTCACTTGGAGAAATGTGTCAAATTTTGCTCACCAATGTATAGAAAGGATGGAGAGAACCTGGAAAGGATCATAGAATCATAGAATCATAGAATCTCAGGGTTGGAAGGGACCTCAGGAGGTCATCTAGTCCAACCCCCTGCTCAAAGCAGGACCAAACCCAACTAAATCAGCCCAGCCAGGGCTTTGTCAAGCCTGACCTTAAAAACCTCATAGACATAGGATCCATAGACAAGTTACAAATGTTATGCAAGGAATGGAATTCAAGCTGTATGAGCAAGCCAACGGAACCAATATGTTTACTTGGTAATGAGGAGATTAATGGGGGACATGATAGTGGTCTTCAAACACTTGAAAGGCTGCCATAAAAAGGTGGAGGAAAGTTATTCTGTCTTACCACAGAGGGGCAGGACAAGAGGCAATGGGTTCAAATTCCAGCATAACGGATATAAATACAAGAGGCCAATGGAACAGACTCCCAGGCAAGTCATGGAAGCTCCTTCTGTTGAGGTTTTCCAAATTCGTGTGAATAGCCATCAGTCTTAGATGACTAAGGCAAAAGAAATCCTGTATCTTGTCAGGGGTATAGACTAGTTGTCCTTTGAGTTCCCTTATAACTCTATGGCTCTATCATTCTATGATGTAAAATAGTAGACTAGACCTGGCCTTAGTCACACTCAAGTCTTTCGGCTCAATATGGAGGTAACTGAGTGAAATTTAATGGGCCCGTGTTTTACAGCTGGTCAGACTGGATGATCAATTGGTCAGACTGGATGATCAATTGGTCCCTTCTGACCTTAAACCCTAAGGATCTATTGAAAGAAAGTAGACCAGGCATTTCTATTTCATGTGTCTAATAACATGAACAAGGGAACATTTAGTTAAATTGAAAGTCTGAACATATAACATTGAAAAATGGTAATTGCTAATATAATTCATATTTGGCCTGTAGAACTCCTTGCTACCAACATTATTGGAGCAAAGTGCACAGAAGAATGGGATTCACAAATGGATTGGCCATTGTAGGTGGTGCTAGTGGCATCACCTGTAGTTAAGGCTGTCTGACACCTTCCATTAGAAGACCTCATTTCCAGTTGCTTATAAGTTTGCCAAATTGTTGGTGTTTGGACTGAACTTTCCTATGCTGGGTGTCTGCTTCAAGAAGAATTTTTTAAAAAAAGTTTCAGGCATAACAGTTCAGCCGATTTCTCGAATGAAGCTAGGAGAAAGTATGTGTTACCCATGTTGAAAAAATCTCATTATTGTTCTAGTGAGGAGCTCTAGCACCTCCAAGCTTTCCAGCAGATAAAAGTCAGGTAACAGCCCCTGTCCCTCTGCCCCATTAACAGACAGAGCCCTGAAATGCAAGAGGAGGGGGTGAGAGTGTCTGTGTATTAACACACAGTTGGCTCCTGACATCTGTACTCAGTTCTTCCTCCAAGGGGAGATTTGCCGCACTGGGGCCTGAGCAAAGTACGAGCCGTGATCTCAGAATTTGGCCTTGTATTGCACATCTACTAACACCTTTCATCCTGAAGGATTCACTGTGCCACTGAAATGCAGCCACCTTGGGGCTGGAGTCAGGCAGGATGCGCAGGGGTGCACAGAAAAGAGTGACATTTTGGCCAGTGATTATTTCGCAAACTCATTACTTTTGGCAAGGGCCCTGGGATGTTTCATGGCTGTGCAGAGCGCAAAGCACCACAGACTTACTATCTCTCCCACCACACCCATGTTGGACACAGTTTGTCAATCAGGTGAGCTCCTCAGCAAGAGATGGGTACCTGTGAATTCTGAGATCGAAGTGTTTTCCTTAGGAATCCCCCTCAGGTATCCGTGACCCACACCTCTCTGAACCCAGCATCTGCAGCTGCATCCGACGCTGAGACCCGACACACGTTCTGCACAGTTTATAATATAGCTCTGTGCAATCCCAGTGGGGTTCGCTCAGCCTCTAGAGGAGAAGGGAGGATCTAAGTGTAAACAGGCTGTAGACAAGCATGTCTCCACTTCTGTGCTAATTATCCAGCTTTAGGAGTAAAGAGTAATTAGGGAACCTTCCCAAAGGGAGATGAGAAGTCTTGGGCTCTGTGCTGAGTCAGAGAGGAATTGGCTGCTCTGTACGTTTGTGAGTATGTATTTAAAAATTATAATTGATGATAAAGAAAATTAGGGATAATACCTAATTCTCAGGATATGGGTAGATAATAGACAGAGAGATCTGGAGAAAGTTGATTAAGAGGAGACACAAGCAATTACAGCAAACACATGGGGCTGTCGCTAAGGTTTCAGAGCTCAGTACTTCTAATCAGTAACTATCATCATACTGTGTAGCACCTTTCATTGATGGATCTTCAAAACACCTAGCAAAGAAAAGTCACTATGAACCATCCCCATTTCACCGATCAGTAAACTGATGCACGGGGAGACATGACTTGTCCAAGGTCACACAGACACTGACTGACAGAACCCAAGTGTCCTGACTGCCCTTCCATAATCACAGTCTTTCTGTCAGTAAGTGACCACATGACAACAGGGAAATGGACTCATGGTCTTGCAGGGTCTGTTCACTGGGGCGGAGGGCAGAGTGGAAAGGGATTTCCTGGGTTGCAACGTGGAACTGGGGACCACTGAGCCCTCTGACATACCAATCTGGGCCCCCTCACACTGTGAGGCTGTGACAAGCTGCAATCCTCTCAGGTCTTGCACTTACACAGCCAGACACAGACACACACACCCAGCTGCAGTTACATGAATGCTGTCACTAGCCATCCATGAAACAACAATAGAGGAGAGGCTCCAGCCAGTTCCCCCCAGTTCCACAGCCTAGGACCCAAGAGCTGCACCATCTTGCCCTGGCCAAAAGCCTGACCAGTATAAGTTTATTACCCAGTCTGCCCCTCCCTCAATGTGGAGAGGACAATGCATCAGCGTGAGCAGATTTCGCTTCTACATTTCAAACAACATCCTGTATTAAGGAAAACAATATAAAACAGATTTATTAATTACAGAAAGATCGATTGTTTAAGGGATTATAAGTAATAGTGTAAAGAACAAAGTTGATTTCTGAGAAATAAACAACATCACAATCTAAGTTCTATACACTAGACAGGCTTTGAATCCAACAGTGTGTCACCCTGATGGTACAAACAATCCACCAATCTTCCATACACAGGCTAGAAATCCCTTCAGCCTGGGGCCACAGCCCCAGTTCAGTCCCAGGTTCTAACGTCTTTCATGTTCTGTTGTTTGGGGAGTGAGGCCAAGTGATGATGTCACTTCCACATTTTATAGCTTCTGCCATGTAGAGGGAGCTTCATTTTTCCAAGCAAAAGCCCCCAGCACAGTTAGTGGAAAAGTACAGACACAATATGGAGACCAGTGTCACAGGAGCTGGTCACATGCCCTTACACGCTTTCAGAACATTAGGTACAAAAATGATATATGTATACAAATACATCGCATATTTTATATACTTTATAAAAAATCACATCATAGTCAATTCACCATGGTAAATATGGGGGTGCCAGGGTGTTGCTTTGGGGCACAGAATGTCACACCTCTCCCCTTAGTTTACTGCAGGACTGTTCGTCACTGGCTGATGCAAAAGCAGTGTGCTCAAGGCTCTCTTTACTTTTTGACCATACAACTCCCAAGTGTTACAAACATTGTAGTGTTATCCACAGATGATCTTCCAAACTTCTATGTACCTTTCAACACTTTGTAGATCAGCCTAGTGATCTCAAAAGTCAGCTACTGTGCTTTCTGTGCAGCATTGTTAATCATTGTGCTTTTCTGACTAGTGATAACTCAATACATATATTCATCAATGCCATGAGGTGTTCTGCCTCAGTTTCCCCCTCCAGACAGCAGACCAGGTTTATTATCATTTCCCTCCTCTGACAAGCTTTGAGCCTGTGAACAGGTGTTAGCTGAGAAGCAATAGTCATGTACGGCTTCTTGTTGATTACTTCTAGTATGTTCAAAAGCTCTCTCTCAAAATCATGCCTGCTTCACCTTTTCATAGGTTTCCCATCAGTACTAAATGTTTTTGTCATAAGATTTACCATTAGCAACTAACTTTCCATCATGATATTTACCAATAACATCAAATCTTTTAGTACAGCTAGGCATTTCCAAGTATATTTATTACACCACGCCTTCTGCTTCGACAGTGTGGTTTCTTGAAATTACATTTTGGCTTTCAACTACTTCCTGAACCTTAACATATGATTAGTTACTGGCTTTCCTTGCCCTTCAGTGTCCCCTTCAGTAGGGATCTCAGTTCAAGGTCATCATTAAATACTTGTTATTCAAGAGTCTGATGATTTAATGATGTAAGAGCACTTTGCATGTTGTCCAGCCCTCACTGAAGCTACTTTCCAACCTAGGGTTATGCCCATGGAAAAAGTCCACCCCCCTGGGGCTTGTGATCCCCACTCCAAACACTTTTCCTAGAGGGTTGTGATGGTGATCTGTGCTCTCTGGGCAAAGCATTGTCCCTTCTCCCAGCAGCTCTTTCATGGCCTCTCTGTGTCTTACCAGCCCAGAGAATTTCCTCCTCCCCTCTCTCAGGAGGGTCATAAGCATTTTCACAAACAACCATTTATACAGTCAGATCTACATCCTCTCTTAAAGCTGGGGGGAGAGACAGATATGCTGGAGGGTAGGGATATGGTGACCTAGACAAATTGGAGGATTGGGCCAAAAGAAATGTGATGAGGTTCAACAAGGACAAGTGCAGAGTCCTGAAATTAGGATGGAAGACTCCCATGCACCGCTACAGGCTGGGGACCGACTGGATAAGCAGTATTTCTGCAGAAAAAGACCTGGGGATTACAGTGTATGAGACGTGTGATAGGACTCAGCAGTGTGCCCTTGTTACCGAGAAGGCTACCGGCATATTGGTCTGCATTAGTAGGAGCATTGCCAGCAGATCGAGGGAAGTGATTATTCCCCTCTAATCAGCACTGGTGAGGCCACATCTGGAGTATTGTGTCCAGTTCTGGGTCACCCCACTACAGAGAGGATGTAAAAAAATAGGAGAGAGTCCAGCAGAGGGCAATAAAAATGATTAGGGGGCTGAGGCACATGACTTACGAGGAGAGGCTGAGAGAACTTGACTTGTTTAGTCTGAAGAAGAAAAGAGTGAGAGGAGATTTGATAGCAGCCTTCAACTACCTGTAGGGGGGTTCCAAAGAGGATGGAGCTCGGCTGTTCTAAGTGGTGGTAGATGACAGAAGGAGTAATGATCTCAAGTTGCAGTGGGGCAGGTCTAGGTTGGATAATAGGAAACACTGTTTCACTAGGAGGTGAAGCACTGGAACGGGTTACCCAGGGAGGTGGTGGAATCGCCA
This sequence comes from Platysternon megacephalum, assembly GCA_003942145.1. Taxonomy (NCBI): domain Eukaryota; kingdom Metazoa; phylum Chordata; order Testudines; family Platysternidae; genus Platysternon; species Platysternon megacephalum. Next base: position 86,686 of record QXTE01000794.1, read on the forward strand.
TCATTAGAGGTTTTTAAGGCCCGGCTTGACAAAGCTCTGGCTGGGATGATGTAGTTGGTGTTGGTCCTGCTTTGAGCAGAGGGTTGGACGAGATGACCTCCTGAGGTCACTTCCAACCCCAATCTTCTGTGATTCTATGATTCAATAGAGACAGTTCATTTTCACAAGCACGCCAGGAATAAATTCCTGAAAAATTGGAACCAGGATTGGGGTGCCCTCTGTCACCCCTCTCTATCCCCAAGAAGTCAGTTGTGTGACTGCTCCCCTCCAGGAGGTCAGTTACACAGTTCCCTCTCAAAACTTGAGTCACAGGCTGAGTGCCTGGATGCCCAGATGCTGAATCAGTCATTCTGTCCTGGGCATCCTCTCCCAAGTGACCAGTGCGGAGACATTCCTGTACTGCCAGTATTCCTTTCCCAGAATCCTCCTCTGCCCCCCTCGTCAAGACACATACCCCTTGGCTCTCTAGGGTGGGATCTGTCCCCTGTTCAGTTGTGAAGGGCTCACAGCTAACAGACTGGACACCTGTCTCACTGAGAGGCGCTACTCCCCGCTCCCTTCCTGAGGTGCTGTTGTATCCTGCTGCAGTGTGAAAGGAACTCTCACCCACCTCCCCAGTGGTTTCTAGGATTCCATCTCCCTTCTCTGTGCCACCCTCTGGGACACATCTTCCTATGCTTCCTAGCAATGGGTATCTCCCTCCTTTAGCTGCAATCTGGACATTTTTCTCCCTGATAGGTAACACACACTTCTCCCTCCCTGAGGAGACTCTGCCTTCAGCTGCAGTGCAGGAGCTGGTCTCAACCACCCCTGCTCTTGGAACCATGCAACTTCCCCCTGCTGCAGAGGAATCAAGGAGACTCAATCTCATTCCTTCAGCAGTTTCCGGGACATTCCCTCTTTCCCTCTGAGGTTCCAGCAAAACGATCCTTATTGTAGGCAGACACTTCAACAGCCTAAGCTACATGAAAAATGTCATTACCAATTAGCATATTAATAGGGTTGTGACGGGTTGGATCACAGAAACTCCCTTGGGAGCTGCCAGCTAATGTACCAAGACTACTTCTATTCCTGTTTTCCCTGCCAGCTCAGTGGCTTCAGCACCCTGTCTTGCTGAAGCCAGACACACCCGTCTGCTCCAACACAGACCCAGGGTCTGAATTACCTGCCCCAAAGCTGCAGGTTTACCTGAAAACAGCTCACAGAAGTGTGCTTGTCTTTAGCACTCAGATGCCCAACTCCCAATGGGGTCTAAACCCAAATAAATCCGTTTTACCCTGTATAAAGCTTATACAGGGTAAACTCATAAATTGTTCGCCCTCTATAACACTGATAGAGAGATATGCACAGTTGTTTGCTCCCCCAGGTATTAATACATACTCTGAGTTAATTAATAAGTAGAAAGTGATTTTATTAAATACAGAAAGTAGGATTTAAGTGATTCCAAGTAGTAACAGACAGAACAAAGTAAGTTACCCAGCAAAATAAAATAAAATGCGCAAATCTATGTCTAATCAAACTGAATACAGATAATCTCACCCTCAGAGATGCTTCAGTAAGTTTTTTCTCAGACTGGACACCTTCCAGGCCTGGGCACAATTCTTTCCCCTGGTACAGCTCTTGTTCCAGCTCAGGTGATAGCTAGGGGATTCTTCATGATGGCTCCTCTCCCTCTCTGTTCTCTTCCACCCCTTTATATATCTTTTGCATAAGGCGGGAATCCTTTGTCCCTCTGGGTTCCCCCACCCCTCACTGGAAAAGCACCAGGTTAAAGATGGATTCCAGTTCAGGTGACATGATCACATGTCACTGCAAGGCTTCATTACTCACTTGCCAGCACACACATATACAGGAAGACTCACAGGTAAATACAGCCATCTGCAGACAATGGCTCTGGTTAATGGGAGTCATCAAGATTCCAAACCACCATTAATGGCCCACACTTTGCATAATTACAATAGGCCCTCAGAGTTATATTTTATATTTCTAGTTTTAGATACAAGAGTGGTACATTTATACAAATAGGATGATCACTCAGTAGATTATAAGCTTTGTAATGATACCTTACAAGAGACCTTTTGCATGAAGCATATTCCAGTTACATTATATTCACTTATTATCATGTTTTTATAAAACCATATAGACTGCACAACGTCACAACCCATCCTTGGGTTTCCACCCAGACAGCCAAGTCAAGTATGATGATGATTATTGAAAATCTTGTTAATCATATAATAAAGTTCTGCCAATCCCAAGGTATTCTACATATCACTATTAGAGGGCTTATTCCTTCACCCACTCACTTCCCTGGTCCTTCTCGCATGAACAGAGAGCAACAATACCCGAAATCCAAAGGTGAAAACAATTAGATGTTTATTTCGGTGAACTTCCAGCAAGCAATGATTCCAATTTCCTTCCTTACCAGCTCTGACACCACAGAGCCTTGCCTGTGTCCCTGTTCCCATTCCCTGTTCCCATTTCCCCCCTTAGAAAAAACATGATTCCAATTTCCCCATCCCCATTCCCATTCCCTCCTTTACTTCCTGATTGACTGCAGACGATATAGTAAATGCAGACCGTTCGCTTATGGCTGCTGCCTCTGCTGCTTAGCCAGAGTCCTTAGCCTAAGAACAGGGCCTCAGACTGTCACAGTAAGAGACGGCCCTTACACCGGCAGACAGTGATTTTGATTCTTTCTTTTATACCTCTATAATTAGCTTAGTGATAAGAATATACCTAAATTCTTAGAGTATAGGTCTTTGCAGACAGGCCTGAATATCTATAGCCTAACAATCACCTCCCAGGTGAATGAATATATTAGATATTACCCAAATACTAACTTAGAGCCAATTCTTATAAACTAAACTAAGATTTAACAAAAAATAGAGAGTATTGGTTAAAAGATAATTATACACAGAGACATGATTAGAGTTTTTAAGTCACTTTCATAGTAGAGATGGCTGGCTTCAGAGTTCCACAGAGTTCTTTCAGAATTAGTTAAGAGATTATAGTCCAATGTTGAAATATTCATTATGAGGCCAGTTCAGGGTGTAACTGGAGACCAGAGTCTTGTGACTCAAGCTTCCCCTGATGATGCTTAAGCAGATCTGAGATAAAAAGGATCAGGTTCCAACAACCCTGTATACAGTTCGTGGGCAGCGCAGCAGTTCTTGAGTGAACAATAGGCCTTTGAAGTAACCTTCTATTTCCTAAACATCACTGGTAATTAACTACCTGGAGTAACATAAGGTTATTATCCAATAAGCAGTTTATAGAGTGTTCAAAAGAAACTTTAAAGAGACATATAGAAAATGATATTATTGCACCCAAGTTCCATCTAATAATATTTCCTTTTCATCTCTGAATTAACCGAATACAGCTCTAGACAGGAATCGTTTGGTTACACTGTTAACCTCGAACAAGCTGTCGGTAAACGTAGCCTTCTTTAATAATACAAGTCTACATTTCAAAGCTCTAGCCTATCTAAGATGGAATTGTCCTAATTACCATTTACATATTTTTCTAACCTGTCTCTAGAGGGTGAATCTGGGTCAATAGGCTGCAAGTTGCTTAACTCTTTCTGGCCATGTGTCACACAACCCCTTTTGCAAGGCCTGGGGCTGTTTGCTTTAGCGATCATGTGACCCAAAAAGGAGAGCCTGGAAACAGAGTGTGCCCAAGGGGGAGCTCTGGGAAGGGTGGGATGAAGCAATTGGAGAGTCTGGGGGAGCCGAGCCAAAGCTAGTCTCAGGGCCTCGGAGCTTGGCGTGCTGGTTTCTACTGCTAGAGGGAGGCAATAGAATGGAAGCTTCACTGCGAGAGTGGGCCTAGAAATCCAGAGCCAGAGGCAGGGCCTGAACAGTGCTGTGACTCAAAAGTACATGGGTGTTCTTTATGGGCCCCAAACACACATAGCTGGTGAGTGTCCAGCTGCACGAGCTTGAGTGGGGTTGTGACAGCAAAACTGGAGCTGCTACACCGATGTGGAAGCGGAATGGGCCTGGCCAAGGAAGTGCCACAAGATATTTCCTTCACCCATATGTGGCTCCTCTGCTGTCTGTGTTTCCCCAAGTGCTCTCGTTCCATAACTGATCCAGCCAGGCTTCCGTGGAGGAAATGTTTCTGGAACACACAGTGCCTGTTTTGGGTCTCCCTTGGAAATTGATTCCCAGAACGGCAGAGACAGGGAGTCCCGGTTCCAGTGGGTTTCGTCCCATCTCTCTCTCTCTCTCTCTCTCCTGGTGCATTTAGGTCCATCTCTCTCTTTCCTTTGTAACTCACCCCCACACACACATGTGCCTCCCTCTCTCTGTCACTTCTAAGTCCTTGGCCATTACCAACTAGCAGCCTGCAGCTGTGGCAGCCTATAGTCTAGCCTACTTGCTTGCCTATATATCTTTTCTAATAAGTTTCTTATTTTCTTATGGGTTTGATTATTTGTTTTATTAATAAGTTTACAGATTTATATTAGAGTATATTTCACCTGTAACACAAGGGACCTGTAGGCCACATCGTATATGTTGAGCTAAAGCAGTGAGCAGATATGAAAAGGTGTGGGGAAAAGTGCAGCCAGAACCTCCTGTTGAAGTTGTGGAGGGGTTCGAATAGGGGCTGCAACCTTGCACATTCTAGATAGGCATGTGCCAGGGTCTGCCTCATGCCACAAAATGGGCAGGCATCTGGAATGGGGGTGAACTGTGCCATGTACATGCCCGTGCTCATGGTCCATGAAGGAGCCACCAACCGATAGCCCTGGTGGGCAATAGGACTAGGGTGGAGTACTTTCTTGCCCACCGGGATACTATGTCCCACCACTTGGTATTAGGGCATCTGAGGAAGTGAAGCTTGTGCAGCATGAGCATGTAAAGTTGTTCCCTTGGTGGAATCAGAAATGAACTGGCTGAAGGTTGTGCCGCTGGCTCAGGTTATGAAAGGGAGGGGTCCGGGGAAACTCATGGGCAGGAGCCCAAACAAGAATTGCACAGGCACTGGGGTGAGGGGTGGGGAGCACCCTCTTGTAGGACCCGTTCAAGGAAAACCCGAGCAGTAGGCAATAAGGTGGCCCCCACCTCCTGGAGTATGCGCAGGGGGGTCTGAAGGGTGAAGAGCCCCAGGTGAGCTCCGAGATGAAAGAGGCCATCATGGCCACTAAATGATGGGCCAAGAACTGGGCTGGTCAAATGCTGGAGGAATGGGCCTTGGCACGGTGGAAACAAAATACATACATGCAGTCCACCCAGAAGTAGCGTAACCGATCGACCTCCACCTGGACATATAGGTAAAGATGGAATTCTCATCGGGGTGTTCATCGTTCAAGACGTACACCAGGGAGTGATGATTGATGATCTCTCTGAGGATGCCTGCAGCAGCCTAGCTGCTTTCGATCCCTGAGTGATTCTGGTCCTCAATGATGGTATTAAAGTCCCCACCCAGGCCAGGCGCTTTTGAGGATCCAAAGTGCCGAGCAAGGCACACACCTGTTGAGAGAAACACACCCACTCTGGGACTGAATTCGGGGGGCAAACATTGAACAGATTCAAAAAAACCATTCAGAAAAGATGGTTGGCTTCATTCTGAGGGCCGAGGAGGATCCTCATGAGCATGGAATCCCCATCCGGCCTTGCAACAATCGCTGACCAACCTGAAAGCCTTGTCACAGAAGTTGTGGACCCACTGGTAGACCAGGATGTCCTGCCTCCCGGTTCCCCTCCACTCCTCCAAAACAGCCCTCGTGGCCAAGAGGACAAGTTAGAAGTCTCCCCAACGCTGGAGAGGGAGCTTCACCTTACCCTTGAAATCGCAGGTGTCCACCAGAAAACGGTGAAGCTCATCCCACAGCACAGTGGGGGACGGTGTCGTGGACTTATGATGATCCTCTGGCTCGGCTCCTGTTATGACCCTGTAGCCCACGGAGATGAGCAAAGAGAGAGCAGACCACCCGTTTGGGGACTGTACCGGTGGCGCCGCGCAACCCGTCTCTATCTCCAGAACGGGAAAGGGAGCTGGAAGGAAGAGAACAGCCCCTAAATGGTGAGGGAGGGGAGACAAAAAAAACCACCGCATGAGGTTCGTCTAAGGACAGGGGAAAGGAGACAACCCCTGGTTGGCAGCAGTATGGAAGGTGGAGGGGACACAAATGAGTAGGGATTCTCTCCCCCTCTCCCCCCACAGCTCCTGCCTCCACTCTGGGTGTGGCTAGGGCTTGGGGAAGCCTGAACTGGGGGCTTCTTCTGCCACTCCAGCTGGGGAAGCCTGGGCTCTTCCCCTCACCTGGCTGCTCCTACTGGGGTTGGAGGCTTGAACTCCTGCCAGCTGAAGCTAAGGCAGCCCAGGCTCGGGGCTTCTGCCCCCTTCTGCTGAGCTGTTCCATATGAATCACATGCTGATTGCCATGTTCTTTTTCTCCCTCTGAACTACCTGGCAATGGGCACTGTCAGAAGACAGGCTACTGGGCTACATGGACCATTGGTTTTACCCAGCATGGCCATTCTGATCTTCTTATATAGACCCCAGATGTATCTGCCTCTTCCTGTAACCCACTATACCCCACTCCCTTCCCAGAGCTGAGATAGATCCCAGGATTCCTGACGGGGTCTCTCTCTCCACAGAGTTAGGAACAATGTAAGAATCAACATTAAAATTTTAACAGTAACCAGTGCCCCTTAAGTGACTTCCCATAAGATGTGAGAACATATTGGTTTTGAGATGACTGGTTCGCAGATGACAAGGGGAGGTGAAGACAGGAGCAAGTGACAGGGGCAGGGCCTTGGGGAGATGACACACAGCAGGTTCGAGGCTTGACAGAAGAGATGGGGCAAGATTGCAATTTCAGGGATCCATCTACCAGCAATTAGAAAGGTGGCAACCCACTGTAGTGTACATAGACTGACTCCCCAGTTCATCACATTGACACAGCACAGTAAGGACAGGAAACGCTTTAATCTCACTTTGACTGTCCAGGAAGTGATTCAGGGAAGAGGCCGCAGCATCATGCACCAGCCAGCTCTGCACAGAGCTCAATCTGAGAGCCAGAGCACAAGGAGGAAACATCTAGGTCTCTCCATGAGTAAAGAGCTGGAGCAGCCTGACCCGGATTTGTTTGGTCCTCACCCCATAAATGATGGGGTGTAGCATGGGGGGCACCACCAGGTACACACTGGTAATGAGAATGAGGAAATGCAGTGGCACATTGTGGCCAAACCGGTACATGAGAGACGAGAAGAAATCTGGGATGTACAAAGCTAAGATGGCACAAACATGAGAGATGCAGGTCCCAAAAGTTTTGAGCCGGGCATCCTTGGTGGGGAGGCGGAAGATGGCCCGGAGGATCTGAGTATAGGACACGACGATAAAAAACACGTCCATTCCGATCACAGAGAGAAGATCAAACAGGCCATAGTAACTACTGATACGGATGTCACCACAGGCCAGCTTCACCACAGCTATATGCCCACAACAGAAGTGGGGGATGATGTTGGTTCTGCAATATGGCCACTGCCTCGCCAGGAAGGGATAGGGTAATGCGAGTATGCCACTGCGCAGCACCACGGCCAGGCCTATCTTGGCCACAACAGAGTTTGTCAGGATGACAGAATGTCTCAGGGGATGGCAGATGGCCACGTAGCGATCAAAAGCCATGGCCACGAGGATTCCAGACTCCATCCCAGAGAAGGAGTGAACGAAGTACATCTGGATGAGGCAGGCACTGAAACTGATCTCCCTCGAATTGAACCAGAAGATGCTCAGCATTTTGGGTAGGGTGGATGTGGACATAACCAGGTCGGTGATGGCCAACATGCAGAGGAAGTAGAACATGGGCCCGTGGAGGCTCGGCTCCCTCTTCACGATGAACAGGATGGTGAAGTTCCCCAACAC
>QXTE01000795.1:0-29370 GCA_003942145.1 Platysternon megacephalum
CACTGAGGTTTATAACCTTCAGCTCCGCCCATCACCCCCTAACTGATGTGTTGCCTGGGTGTTGTCCCTCCCTCCCTCTGCCCCAAATCTCCAGTGGCTGCTTCTCCCCTCTGGCTGGGGAGCCCCTCCCAGTGACTCCGTCCCCACTGCCTGGCCAGGTCTCCCCTCTGCTGGGCCCAGGGCTCAGGGCAGAGCCTGGCTCTGAGCGTCCCATCGGGGCAGAGACCCCCTGTGGGTCTGGCTGGGTGTGGGGCTGGGAGCCGGGACACTGAGCCGGGCCCCTCCCTCACCTGCTACAATGATCTCGACGGGGTCGCTGGGATGTGATGAGCGATTCTGTTCTGCTATGGAGCGATAGTCGCAGGTGTAGCTCCCTCCATCTTCCCGGCTGACACTGGGGATGGGAAATTCAGCCACGGTCCCATCAGGCACCGTCCGCACCTGCGGGTTCAGGTGTCCAGCTTTACGCAGAAAGAACTCCATGCCCGGGTCCGAACCCTTACAGTGGATGGTGACGCTTCCCCCGAGCGGCACCACCCTGCTGGGGCTCACCCAGATGGTGGGTTTGGGGTATTCTTGCCCTGCTTTCAACAAGAGACAGGAGTTAAACAGGGGAGACACAGCCCCCCCCCCCCCCGCTCCCCACCCCAATTCAGTCCATCCGTCATTCAGCCTCTCTGGGAGTCTGTCCCCTACCAGGGTTGGCACTGGCTGCCCATGGGGCTCGGGGGCAGGGGGTTCACCCAGACGTAGCTCAGGACCCGGCTGCATCAGAGATCACCTGCCCCCACCCCCCAGCCCCACCACGGGCCAGCTAGGGAGCCTGACCAGTGGGCCCCCTGCAGCTCTGCCCCCTGCCCTGGGGTTGGAAATAGAGTCTGTGACCGACGGGAATCACACAAGACCCACCTTTCCCCAGGCCTTGGGAACGGGGGGGCTGTGAGTGCAGGTGAGGGGGCTGTTGGGGGTGGATCGGGGGGCGGGGGCGGATCTGGGGGGTTCTCCCCCACAGCTGCACTGACCGTGAACGTTTCGGTTCCCTGAGGGGATCCAGAGCCCACGGACAGGCCCTGTTAGTGTTTGTATGAGCTGAAATAAATCCAAGTCCCACCCCCGATCCTCACAGCCTCACAGCCTGTGGGGGGCAGGACATTAAACCACGGGACGGTTCCCATCTGCTTCGTCAGACCCCAGGAGCCAGATTTGGCTCCTAGTTACTGCATGGGGTTGCGGGGGAGAGCAGAGAAGAACAGGGCTGGGTCTGAGCTCACGGGGGGAGTTTGGGATGAGATTTGGGGAAGGTTCAGGGCTCAGCTCCTCTTCTCCCCACCCCATGCAAACCCTCTGCCATCCTTGATGTTACTGTCCTCCCCACAGACGGATACTCACCTCCCCACACTCCGCTGTGCCCGGCCAGCCAGCAGCCTGGAGAGGAGACGGCTCCTTAGTGACCAGATCCCAGAGCAACTGGATCCTACACCCTGGTCTCAGACACCCGCCCCGCCCAGGTCTCAGATCCGCGCCCCCATGGGCACATGCCCTGATCTTGGATCACCCCTCATGGGCACACGGCCAGGACTCAAATTACCCCCATGTGCGCACGCTCTGGTCTCAGATTCTCCCCCCACCCCCCCACATGGACATGCCCTGGTCTCAGATTCCCCCGCCCATGGACTCACACCCTGGTCTCAGATCACCCCTCCCATGGGCACACGCCATGGCTGTCTCCGATACTCACCGAGGAGGACGGTGAGAGCAGACGCCATGATGGGGGCAGTGGGGGCCCCTCAGCACTGCCACAAATGCCCCGGTGCTGAGCACCTCCGAGTCTGAGGCCCGAGTGCGAGTAGAATGAAGAACTGCACTGTGAGTTGCAGCCCTAGGAAGCCCGTGATGCGCTCGGCCCCTTTCTTCCCATCAGCTGGTTTCTCCGCAATCTCCAGCCCAAATCAACCATGGTCAGAGCAAAGCCAGATCCCTGCAACGCCCAGCAAACCACATCCCCTCCTGCAGCTGTCTGGTCCCCTCCTGCCCCCCATCACCTCCCAGCCCCACATGGGAGCTGCCCAGTCTGGCGATCATCTGGGAATGGGGCAATCTCAGGAGGTAACAAGAGGTGCCCAGGTTGCCCTGATCTTTTCCAACAGGTCCGTCTAGCTTCCCTGGAGCAGCAGCTCAGAGCAGGGGAGGGCTCCCCCCCACACACACACACACACACACCGTGCCCCCCATGGAGCAACCCTCTTCAATGGAGCGGAGCAGAGATTCCTTCCTGACCCAGCTGGGCCCAGAATCCGCCCTGGAGCTTGAGGGTGGAGGAACCTGACAAACCTCCTTCTCAGGTAGCGTCACTGCAGATGCTGTTCTTAGATAAGTGACGTGAGACAGAGACCAGACAGAGGGGCTGTGGGTGCAGGCCCCTGTGAGGGAGGGATACATTTGGATCCTAAGTTGCTAAAGGAGCAGCCAAAAAATGCGTGAAAAGGGGATGTGTGTCCAGAGCCAGCGCTCGCTTGCTGTTTCTGTTACTGCCGGTGAAACTCAGCATAAACCTGATTCTCCGGCAGCGACCCTGTAATTTATCCCAGCTCTGGGAGGGGACTGGGCGTAGTGGTTAGAGCAGGAGGCCCCCCCCCCTCGAGCAATCCCATCTCCCCTAGGTGTGACACACACTCCCGGAGCAGGGCTGGGGGGCTGGGGACTGCCCGCCAGGGGGGGGGGTGCTGGTTTGTGGTTCTGTGTTTATTACAAATTTGGAGATTAACAGGATGCAAAATCACATAAAAGCTGCCTCAATGTGTCCCCTTCCCTCTCCCCCTCTTGGTGCTCCCCCCGGCCCCCCACATGTGGGCCTGGGCAGGGCAGAGGGACAGCAGCTCAATGACCCCCTGTTCTGCAGCTCCCCCTGGGGGCAGGGATCCCCCCCCTCCCTCTGCTCTGAATCTCCAGTGGCTGCTGCTGCCCCCAGGCTGGGGAACACACGAACACCCCCAGTTAGTCCGTCCCTGCTCCCCGGCCGGGCTTCCCTGTGACAGAGTGGGAATTTTCTGTAAATAGTTTGTACAAATTCCATGTTTTCCTCAGATTCTCCTCTATGTTGCATGGTTAACTGGGTCACGAACAAAGGCTGTTTACCCCCAGCCAGGCCACAACAAATGTCTGAACGGCGTCTCGGGTTTGGGGGACCCCAGGGCAAGGCCCATCTCCGGGACATTTGCTACCCGCGGCCAACTAATGACCATGGATGGCCCAGGCCCCACAGGAAGCCAGCCAGGTGTGACCGGCCGGACAGCCAAGGATTGAGGAGGGGCGGGAGGCCGGGGGCTCGCCCTGGAACCTGAGCAAAGAGGGAGCCGAGGGACAGAGCAGGGGCCCGGGGGGGCACTGCTTGGCTGGGGCTCTGGGGAGCCAGGCTGGACCTGGATATAACGCAGCGGGGTGCCCTGCAGAGGCTGGAGTAGGGGCGCGTTGCTCCCCAAGATTGTAGCAGTCTCCCGCAGGGTTTACCTCAGTGGCACTCGCCGAACATCGCTCGTGATGGGAAGCCGGGGGGGGGGGGGCAGCCGGCCCAGGGGTCCAGCCTAAGGAGGCGGGGGAGCCGCGGGGCTTGCCCTAAAGGAAGAGTGAGACCCCCAGACTCCCAGAGGCTGCTCCAAAGCTGGGACCATAGCCCCGATCCGGTGGGCCTGTAACAGTCTCCTTTGCTGGGCCCAGGGCTCAGGGCAGAGCCTGGCTCTGACTGTCCCATCACCGTGGAGTTCCCCTGAGAGTCCAGCTGGGAGTGGGGCTGAGAGCGGGGACACCGAGCCGGGCCCCTCACCTGCTCCCATCAGCTCCACGGGGTTGCTGGGCTCCGACCAGGTGTCGGGATCCGAGTCGGGGGGATAATAGCAGGTGTTGCTGCCTCTGTCTGCCCGGCTCACTTTGGGGATGGGAAATTTGACCACAGCCGAGTCCCCGCCCCGCCCCCGCGCTGCTGCGTTCCTGGCCCCAGCCTTGTACAGAGCAAACTCCAGACCCCGGCGCTGACCCCGACACCGGACGGTCGCGGCTTCCCCCCAGGGCGACCCTTCCCCCCCCCCACTGGGGCTGAGGGAGATGGAGGGTTTGGGGGAGCTGAGCTCTGCAGACCCCGGCACGGCCACTGCGCCCCGTCCCCAGCATGGAGCGTCAGCGACGGGGCAGAGACAGGGTCAGGGTCTCCCCTGGGATCCAGGGCACGAAAGCACCACAGGGCCAAGATGTCCCCCCTCCACCCAATCTTCACTGGTGGGCTGGACGTCCCATCTGCTGGGCACCAGGGCTCACGGAGACCCCCTGGGGCCTGGCTGGGTGTGGGGCTGGGAGCCGAGGTGCTGGACTGGGCCCCTCACCTGCTACAATGATCTGCACGGAGTCGCTGGGCTCCGAGTAGGCAGCTGGTCCTGTTATTTAGCTGTAACGACAGGTGCAATTTCCACTCTGTTCCCGTCCGGCGCTGGTGATGGGAAATTCAGCCTCAGAGCCAGCAGGGTCCGTGTAAGTCAGACAGTTCCCATCTCCAGCCTTGTAGAGGAGGAACCTCATGCCCAGGCGCTGATGCTGACACTGGATGGTGACTTTCCCCCCACGGGGATCACCCCACCCAGGGATTGTGTTTAGCCCCCCTGAATTTCCCCAATCCCCCACCCCAGTTTTGTGAATTAGTTACATGCAGTGTTGCCAATTTAGTGATTGTTTGGAAATTTGAATCGAAATTGAAACATTAATACACACTTTAAAAGCATATAAAGTGTATCATAAAATACGTGTATCTGAAAAAGTCTAATAGATTTGAAAAGTATGAACATAGACTGGCTTCCTTATACAGCTGTTGTTTTTATGACCATGTCAGTGCATTCGTTTAGATGACGTTGGCCAAACTAATCATTTCAAATTATGATTTATAAGTAAAGTCTAAATGAGCTCTCCCTGATAACTAGTGATGAGCTGGGGGCTGGGGGGAAAGGCTTCAGGACCAGATTGTATTTACATTCACACCTAATCTACCTAGGTGTCCAGGACACAGAGCTGTGTTGCCCAAGTGATAGATTTTGGCTGGGGTTAGGTTTCAAATCACTTGAATGTGAGGGGTAAAGAAATGTTGTTATTCTTATTGGACGAGTAAAGGGCAGTAGAACTGTACTTAGCCTGTGCTGATTGAGGGCATCAAGAGAGAGGATGGGGACGGATGTCTTGCTTGATGGTCTGCCTGAGTCACAAGTACTATTTGACCTGCCCCTCTCCACTGTTTAAAGACCGAGCTGATTAGGCTCCATAGAGACTCTTTTGTTCTGTTAAGTGACCACTGCAGCTGAAATCACTGAGAGCTGGTGGAACCTCAAGAGACCAACTGGCAGAGGTCACAGTGGCAGGTAGCAGCAGAAGGTGACGGCGCAGGGCTATTGGCAACAGAGCGATGGAGTGAACAGTGGCACAATGAACAGCAGTGGCCAGAGCGAACAGTGAGCAGCTGGAGGAACGAGCAAGATGCCTTCTTGCCCCCCACCTGGGAGGTGAACTCATGTGAAAACACCTCTGAACTCTGAGTCTCCACTGACCAAGGACAACACCGGTGAGTGTTAATGAGGCTGTTAAGAATGCTGGAGACACAACACAGTGCATGTGAACAAACACGGCGGTGGCATCCTACTTTCTATTTAAGCAAGAAATACACTACAAACTGGAGGCCAATGTTAAGTGCACTGTCACTCGTTCATCCTGAATTTGAACACTGGTTCCGAACAAGACCAGAAAACGCTCACTATCTTTCTGCAAGAAACTCAACTGACGCTAGACGCATGTGGTGCAACAGTGAAAGACTCAACAGTTGAAAAAGTGAAGAACTCTCTCACCACATTCAAGAACTGTGCATACATGGCTGATGAATGCACCAACGCAAGTGGGCATCAAGTATTAAGTCATTGTGTATGTTATCGTGATGTCAGTGGTAGGCCAGTAGATGCATTTCTAGATGTTCAAGTTATAGAAGTCACATCGGCTGCATCTGTGACATCCCACATCTTAGAAGAGTTAAATGCTTGTCAGTTGGACCCCAAACAGATGGCTGCTTGTGCATTTGATGGAGCTGCAAACTTCTCTGGAAGACATGGTGGAGTACAAGCTTTGCTCAGAGAAAAGTGTAACCTTAATCTCTCTTATATACACTGCAGAGGCCATCTACTCCAACTAGCGCTAGTACGAGCTGCAGACTCTTCAAAAGACATTAAAAAAGCTATAAATGTAATGTCTTCATTATATTCTTTTTTCAGCCAGAGTCCAAAAAGACTGAATATCTTGGAAAATGTAGAAGATACACTGGGACTGAAGTTCAAATTAGTCCAACCTGGGAAAACCCGCTGGCTTTCTCATGAGTGATCCTTGGCTGTTGTCTTAAAATTACTGCCGCCGTTATTACTGGCTTTGGAAAGTATCTACCAAGATGGGATGGCTCTAAGTAGTGAGGCTGGTGGATTACTTTTGCTTCTATGTTCAGAGAAGACTATTGCCATTCTCTCTTTCTTGTAAGTCGACTGTTGAAACCACTTGGGTCATTAAATAATGTCATCCAAGCATCTGCTACAACAGTAGTAGATCTTTGTCCAGCAATAGAAGCTACNGAATCCAGGCATCTGCTACAACAGCAGTAGATCTTTGTCCAGCAATAGAAGCTACATTTAGATCAATCAGAGAGCTATCCGCTACATTTAGATCAATCAGAGAGCTATCTATTGAAAATGTACTGGAAGAAGCAAAGACTTCAGTCCGGAAGTTGACTAATGAAGGCATTTATATTGAATCCTTAAGTGAAGAAGACAAGAAGTATTTGGTAAGACAACTGAAAAAGTACACAGACTTGATTCTTAAAAATCTACAACAGCGACTTCTAGATTCTACTCAACCTCTATGTAGCTTTTACAGATGCCTGTCTTATAAAACACCGACAGTTGAGGAGTGAGGCACTACCTGCAAAGGGGCTGCCATGTGCTCAGGACAGAATAGAGAATTTGAATATCATACGACAAATTAATGAAGATTTGACTTCAACTTCTTCTTTATCATCACTAGTGGCTCGACCCGATCTTTGTGCTCTGTTTCCTGGGCTGAAAGAAGTAGGAATTCATCTCTTGCTACTCCCAGTCACAACAGCTTCAGTTGAGCGTTCTTGTTCATCACTGAATAGAATTTTGTGTTTTGAAAGAAGTCGCCTTCTGCCTGATCATGGGAATGAACTAATGAGCATATCAATTGAAGGAATGGAAGTACCGGACACATGAGAAGCCACCAAAGATGAACGTGTTGCGTTCAAGAAGTTCATTAACAGAGTTGTGCAAAATTATAACAAGAAACCAAGAAGGATGCAGATGTCGTGCTTCATAGAAGGCTTGAGTAGCCAACTTTCATTTGTGTGATGATTTTAAAATCTAATAAAATGGTCATGAAACATTTTTCAGTTTTTACTATGGTGCCATACAACCCTTCACCCTCACGGTCTCACCCCTCAACAGCCCTGACACCACCACCCCTATACATTTGAAAAAAAAAAACCATTTCAATTCCTGGGGAAAACACTGACCCCACCCAGGCTGACGGAGATGGAGGGTTTGGGGTAACAAACAGGCAGTAAGTGGGGGTGACACAAACCGCGTCCATCTGATTCAATCCTCTGCCCATCTGTCGCTCCAGCGTTTTACCCCCTGCCCGTCCCTGGGGTGCAGGCTCTGCCCCGTGGCTCACAGACGGGGTGAGACACAGCAGCGGGGAAAGGAGATTTCCAATCTCTGATTCCTTTAGTTATGCAGGGTCAATTCAGCCCTGCCCCCGCTGCAGTCAGGAGTGACTCCGGATTGACCCAGAGGAGCTGAAATCAGAACCCAGCCCTGCCCCCATCACAGTCAAATGGTGAATTGAGATCTACCCTGTGGGGTTCCTGGTCCAAATTTGGGTCATTTGAGCAAGCGGCTCCCAGGACAGGCCCCCCAAGAAAACATGTTTACAAAATCCCCGAGTTGTTCTAGCAGGTTCCCATCCCTGTAATGAGTAGGGCGATGTCTCATTCCCCACCTCTGGGTGTCTGGCAGGATCATCCCTTTGGGGGACTGGCGCCCCTCACCCCCCACCCACATCCCTTGTCCTTAATGTGGAAATTCCCCCAGCTGCCCCATTCCCTACAGATACTCACGTCCCGACACCCCGCTCCGCCCGACCAGCCAGCAGCCTGGAGAGAAGACGGGTCTTTAGGGACCAGATCCCAGAGCGACTGGATCCTACACCCTGGACTCAGATTCCCCCCATGGGCACACGCCCTGGCTGTCTCCGATACTCACCGAGGAGGAGGACGGTGAGAGCAGACACCATGACGGGGCAGCGGGGGCCCCTCAGCGCTGCCACCAACACCCCAGTGCCGAGCTCCACTGAGCCTGAGGCCTGAGTGCCAGCAGAATTAGGAACTGCGCCGGGGGCTGCAACCCCGGGAAGCCCGTGATGCACCTGGCCCCTTTCTTCCTCAGCGCCCACCCTGGAGCATGAGGGTGGAGGGACCTGGCCAACCTCCCTCTCATGTAGTGTCGCTGCAGAATCTATTCTTAGCCGAGTGGCATAGGACAGAGACAGGACAGAAGGGTGGGAGGCTGGGAGGGGTTGTGGTTTCCGGCCCCATGAGGGTGCGAGAAATGGTTAAATTTAGATCCTGAGTGGTTAAAGGAGCAGCCGATAAAGCCGTGAAAGGGGAAGTCTGCCGGCGCTCGCTTCCTGTTTCTGCTACTGCCAGTGAAACTCTGCGTGAACGTGATGCCCGGCACCTACCCTGTTATATACCCCGGCTCTGGGAGGTGAATGGGGTCTAGTGATTGGAGAGGAGGGGCTGGGAGCCAGGACTCCTGGGTTCTCTCCCTGGCTCTGGTTGGGGGGGTGGGGTCTGGTGCTTAGAGAAAAGGACACAGATCAGAGCCAGCCCCCTAGAGGTGAAAGGCCCCGTGTCCCTTCCCCAGCCCATCCCTGGGGGCAGTGGGTCCACGCAGCTCAGGGCCCGGGGCAGAGCTCACAGGGGCCGACGGCTGAGCAGAGTTTCCCTCTCTGACCCCAGGATGCTGCGAAAGGGACATGGGGGGGGGGGGAGCCGACCAGCCCCCCAGAAAGGGGAGGGGGAAGATCACGGGGACAGAGCTCAAGATAAACTGTCCCCCCCACCCCGGCAGATGCCCCAGCTCTGGCGCCCCAGCTCGTTTGCCCTTCACCCCCCCCCCACCCCCGACGTTCACGCATTGGGCCCCTCAGACCCCCGTTCTGCCCCCTGGCCTACATCCCCTCCCCCAATGACATCCCCCCAACTCCACCCCTGTCTCGTGTCCCCTCATGTCCCTGGCTGTCCCCCCCGTTCTGTCCCCCCAGCCTGTAGTTCCCTCACGTCCCCCCCACCAGCTCCCCGCCCTCCTAGTGCTGCCCCGTCCCCTCATGCCCCGCGTCCCCTGTCCCCTGTCCCCTCATGCTCCCGACCTCCCTGTTGTAGGGAAGGGACCCCCGGCTGCCCTCAGTTAACATGGCCGCCCCATCGCCCCCTGCAGCCCTCACAGGGCGGCCATGCTGCCCCCTGGCTAAGATGGCTGGACTGTCGGGGTGGGGCGATGGCTGCATGGGAACGAGCCTTCCGGCTTCTCTGACCCTAGACTGACCCCCAGCCTGTGCACCCCCAACTGCCATCGCTTGATCCCTCCCTGTGGCCATGGAAGTGGGGGTCGTTGCCTCCCCCTGACCCCTCCCCCCCCCACTGGAGCTGCCCCATCTCAACTGGGAGTTAGTGTGAAAACAATCCTGCCCCCCGCTTTGCTGTGTGGGGGGAGCTACATGGGAAAGACCACCCCAGCCTGCCCCCCCCAGCTCACCCCCCCCATCAGCCCGTCTCCCCCAAATCCCCCACTCCCACCCGGCCTGTCCCCGTCAGGGAAGGAGGCTGAGGGGACATGGGGGTGTGGGGGTCATTATAGGACAGGCAGCGTGTGGGGCAGGGGGAGGGAGGGAAGAAGAATGTGGGGGGAGGGGAAGGGGGCTGAGACTGAGGAGGCAGGAGCTGAGGGGAGGCTGGGGCAGGACAGTGACAGGGGAGGGGAGGGGGGATTTGGGGTGAGTGGGGTCCCCCTGTGTGTGTTTCAGGCTGAACCTGCGTGAGGATAAAGCCCATTAACGACTGCGAGGGTCTCAGATACTCCAGTGACGGGGATGTGCCAGGAGAGGGAGAGCATTGATGGGAAGAGCTGTTTATCTCCGGGCTTCTCTATACACAGGGAGTTTTACCAGTATAATTAAACTGCTCTCGCTTTGCTGGTGTAACTGCCCTGGGGACTCTCTTCTTGTGGTATCAGAGCCTTTGTTTTAGTCATAGATTCTAAGGCCAAAAGGGACCCCTGTGATCATCTCGTCTGACCCCCTGTATAACGCGGGTCAGAGAACTGCCCCCAGATAATTCCTGTTTGAACTAGACCAGTGAAATCACTGGAGTCTTTCCATTGACACTAAGGGGCTTTGGATCAGGCCCTTTCTGAGCGGCATTGTCTGAGCTCCAAGCAGGGCCCGGCTGCCACCCAAGGTTGCCAGCAGCTCAGCCTGACCCACAGCCCCAGGGGTCACCCTGAGTTAGCAATGTTGTGATCTAAAAAGGACGTCGTTTTCAAAGGGAGAATTTTTGTCAAACATTTTCATTTTTTCCATTTTTACAAAGAAAAAAATTAAAACTATTTTGGAGGTTTTGTAAAAACAAAACTGGAAAATTGGAAAATTTACATTTAAAACCCCCCTTTTTCAGAGAATTTTTAAAAAGTTGTTAGGTTTTGGTTTCTCCTCCCTCCCTTTTTACCATTTTGCCACCAAGAGAGGGGAAAAAATATCTTTCACGTAAGGCTTTTAAACAATACATTTTTTATAAATTGCAACAAATATTTACCCTTTTTCACGCTGTCGTCTTCTGGGCCCTGCTTATAACAGGGAAACTCAAACGGTGCTCCACTGACCCTCACCTGAGCATCTGACTTCACCTGAACATCCCCTGTCCAGCTCCTCTGCAGAGCCGACTCCATCCCAGGGGTGAAATGTGCCCATCCCCCATCCCAGGACAATCCACTTGAGCATCAATTACTCTGCAAAGTTGCTCTGCAAAACTGCTCTGCCTTGTGCTCCTGACGGAGTTCCCTTGAGGCCTTCTACTGCTTGGCTTCCCGCACAGGTGTTAACGCCTATTCACAAGTTTTTCTTTCCCACATGTTTCTTTGACCTTTTGCCCAGGTTCCTTCACTTCCTTAGTCACACTGATTCGGGTTCCCTACCTGCTCAGAGGTCACTTCTGGGACCTCTTTCTCAATTCCCTTGTGTTCTTCCCCACCTGGCAGTGTCCTGTACCCGTCTCTCAGCAGGGACAGCAGACTCCCCAGGACCCCACAATGGGGAGCAGGGGCAGGACGGGCAAGATGGGCAGAAGTGGCTGGAGCTGGGTGTGGAAGATGGGGCAAGTGGAGACTAAGAAGGTGGGGAAGTCAGTACAGTCCCATGGTAGGTGTTCTCTGGGGGGGAAACCACCCCTGTGCACCAGGCCCAGGCCCAGATGCCATTTATGTCCCTCTTAAGCCCAGAGGGTGAATTTCCCCCTGGGGGAGCTGGGTCCTTCTCACCAGGGACCATAGGCGCCAACTTCTCATGGTGCCGGTGCGTGCTCGTGCCATCCTGCCCCTACTGGACCCCTCCCCAAATCCCCGCCCCGGCCCCGCCTCCTCCCCTGGGTGCGCCGTGTTCCCCCTTCTCCCAGGCTTGCCATGCGAAACAGCTGTTTGGGGAATTTGGGGGAGCGTGCCTCCCCCCAAGATTATTTGGTTGTGTGCCCAACCCAGACAGGTTGGGTGACCTCCTAAGTGAGTCAAAGGGTGAAGAGGGTGCGCCCTCCTCTAGCCTGGCTACGTGGGGCTGGCTGGATCGACCCCCGACGCACGGGGCTTTACATGTCACCTCTGTTCCCGCCGCCTTTTTCCGCCCCCACGACTTTACGCCCTGGGCGATTGTCCCGCTCGCCCCGCCTTGGTTATGGCCCTAGTGTCCCCCCCCCCCTGTGATGAAGTGGGAATGTTGTTAATGTTTCCTCTGAATACTGTGTGAGTGTCTCAGTTTCCCCTATGCAGTTCTTAAGTATCTAGGTGGTGGGATAAGGGTGTATGGTTGTTGCAGAGCGACAGGCCAGTGCACATAAATGCCTGACACTTTGTCTCCTGGCAACTGATGGCCTGGGCCCCTCCTCTGCAAAGGTGCCAACTGAAGGTGTTGGAGACAAAGAGGTCAGGTGACCTCCTAGCCCGGGAAAGGGACAAAGCCCAGAGGAGGAGGGGCTGGAGGGGGNCTCCCCAAAGTCCTAACTGGCTTTGTGGGGAGCAGTTCCAGAGCATCGCCCAGGGACTCCGTGACAACTGGTGGCAGCGGTGGGATGTACTGCACCCCGTAAAAGGCGCTTCTTGCAGTAAGTGACTGGGAAGCAGTAAAACAAAGGGGGGATAATGAGAACCAGGCGTGCTGAAGGCTCAGAGAAGGACGGTTTCAGGGGGCAGTTAACCTCTGGAAGTGTGTGACCAGCGAGAAGGACTGTTGGAGTAACGGGGTCCCCCTGAGGACTGCAGCGAGCAGTCTCAGGGGCGGAGGAGCCTGCCGCTCGACCCTGGGAGAGAAAAGGATTTTTGCTGTAACAGGGTTCCCCTGGGAATTGCAGCAAGCGGTCCCAGGGGCGGAGGAGTCTGAAGCTCAACCCTGGCAAAGAGGTGGTGACCACAAGAAGGGCTGGCACACTAGGGGTTCCTCCTGGAAACCATGGGGGCGCTGAGAGCACACAGGCCTGTGAGTCCAGAGCAACTTGGGAACAGCGGAGTGATGGCCTATCCCCATCTCCTTAAGAAGGACATTGTGATCCTGTGCAAAAAGAGAGGGTTATGCATTGGGAAGTTCACCAAGGCCCAGTTAATCGTGCAGCTGGAGAACGAGAGCCGCTCTAAGGAGCAAATTCCTAACCCAGATGGGGCTACAAAAGGATCTGAAAGCAGCAGGAGCAGTAGCCAGGCATCCCCAAGAGTCTGGTCCCCAACCAGACGGGGGTCTTCACGATCGGGTTCCCCATCAGGGGATCAGAGATGGATGGGATTGGAGCTAAGTCCGAGAGAGCGAGAGGACCGTGAGAGAGAGCAAGAGCCCGAGAAAAAGCTGCAGGAGAAGCAGCAGCAGCATGGACTGGCGATGGTGGAGCGCAGAGGCATAGGGGGCTCCCCAGGGGTGAGTGGGAATAGACCCCGGGCTGCCAGTTCCGCAGGGATCCTCAATACTAAATTGCTGCCCCTGGTTAAGGAGGGGGGGGATATGAATGCCCACCGCACGGCCTTCAAGCAGGCTGGCAATTTGAACCAGGGGGACCCTGTGAAAAAGCCCCGGTATCTAGCTCCCTTGCTGGGTCCCAAGGCCATAGACGCTGTCAGCCAAATTGGTGGGGTGGTAGACAGGCTCCCACTCCTGGCCCTGGCCTATATGTCGGCGTGAAGTCTCCTGGGCTCAGGCCCCTCGGACCCCCAGTGGAAGCGGAAGGTGGGGGTCAATGGGGGGACATGCCTGGGGTGGCGAGACCCTGAGACAGAAAAAACTGTTGTCAGGCCCCGGGTGGTGCAGCCGCAGATGCTGAGGGGCTGGGTAACCTGGGTAAAGGTCCCCGGGATAAAGGCCCTCGCCCTGCCTATGGCCCAGATCCCTGTGCAGACACAGGAAAGGTCAGGCTGGCTGGTCGTTGGGGTTCTCCAGGATATCGGCTGTGAGGTCCTGTTGGGGGGTAACTGTGTCTCTTTGGGACAGGATCCAGGCCCCGCTCCTGTAACGGCCGAGGATTTAAATTTAAAACCAGGGAACCAATTGGCTAAGATGGAAATGGTCAGTAAAAATGCAAATAACCTGGCTGGCAGGAGGGATGGGCTGCTGGGCTCAGGATACCTGCCTGCCTGTAACCAGACCCCTGGGGCTAAGTGTGTCAAAATGATCCCCACCCCCCTGCACACTGAAAAGGGGGCTCACGCTGGCTCTGATGCTGTAACCAGAGCAGAGAGCTCACTGCCTGCCCCCACCGGGACAGCCAGGGCAGTGCTAAGCATGGTGGGAGCTAAAACCCCAGCTAAGTGGGGGAACACCCAGGCAGGGCAGGTCGGCTGCCAACCAGGTTTGCCTGGTCCAGACGTGCTGCTGGAAAGCGATTACACAGCAGGGAGGAAGCTACCAGGGACCGGGCTCAGGGGGGCTGTGACCCCAGGCCCAGCCAGCGAGAGGAAGCAGGTCCCACTCCCTTCCCCAGCAGCTAATTTCCAGACCAAGCTGCAGAAGGATCCCTCCTGGGAGAAGCTGAGGGAACTTGCTGGCCACAGCACTGCAAACCCCCTTGGGGAAGGCTGCAGGGACAGAGTCCTGTGGAAAAAGGGATTCCTGTACCAGAAATGGGCTCCCCAAGGGGAAGTAGAACTGGGGGGAATCGGGAGGCAGCTGGTGGTGCCCCAGGAATCCACAGGGTTCCTCCCTTTCGAGCTGCTGTATGGAAGGAAAGTGAGGGGACCCCTGGACCTGAAAAGGGAGGATTGGGAGGAGAAGGGGAAAAACCCCCTGGTGGATCTCTTCCCTGAGGTGGGAGCCAATCTCCCCATCAGGTGTTCCCCGTTCAAAGTCACTGGGAAAGCAGCCCAAAACCTGAAAAGAGGTCAAGGACATGCTGGCTTTAAATGTGATCCAGCCGTTCAACAGCCCATGGGCCTCACCCGAGGGGCTGGTCCCCAAGAAAAACAGAATGGTCTGGTTTTGTGGGGACTACCGGAAGCTTAAAGCCACCACCGGGTCCAATGCCTACCCCATGCCTAGGCCTGGGGAGATTCTAAACAAGCTAAGGGGGATGAAAAACTTGGCCCTGGCGTACATCAATAACACATGTGTCTTTAGCCAAACTTGGGAGGAACGTGTGTCCCAGGTGAAAAGGGTGCTGGGCTGCCTCAAGGAGGCAGGACTGACGGTAAAAGCCAAAAAGTGCAAAGTGGAGATAATGGGAAATCCATGGAAATGTTGCTGGGTTCGAACTTCCCCAGGTCACTGGCTAAAGTGACCCCGCTCAGTTCGGTCTCAAAGGGGGAAGAGATGTGACGAAGTGGGAATGTTGTTAATGTTTCCTCTGAATACTGTGTGGGTGTCTCAGTTTCCCCGATGCGGTTCTTAAGTATCTAGGTGGTGGGATAAGGGTGTGTGGTTGTGTTGCAGAGCGAAGGGCCAGTGCACATAAATGCCTGACACTTTGTCTCCTGGCAACTAATGGCCTGGGCCCCTCCGCTGCAAAGGTGCCAACTGAAGGTGTTGGAGACAAAGAGGTCAGGTGACCTCCTAGCCCGGGAAAGGGACAAAGCCAAGAGGAGGAGGGGCTGGAGGGGGTTTTCAGTTTCGAGCTGGCTGGGAAAACGGACGGGCGCCCAGACGGGGCTCTAGCCCCCCTGGGGCCTCAAAATGGACCTAACTGAGGGGGACCTGTTGTCTGTACCTGCAAAACCTGTTTTAGACCGTGTTCCTGTCATCTAATAAACCTCTGTTTTACTGGCTGGCTGAGAGTCACGTCTGACTGCGAAGTGGGGGGTGCTTGCAGGACCTCTGGCTTCCCCAGGACCCCGCCTGGGCAAACTCGCTGTGGGAAGCACACGAAGGGGCATATGCTAAATACTCCAAGAAAAGACCCAGGAGGTGAAGACCTGTGAGCTTCTTGCCCTGAAAACAGTCTGCTCCAAGGGAAAGGAGGCTCCCCAAAGTCCTAACTGGCTTTGTGGGAAGCAGTTCCAGAGCATCGCCCAGGGACTCCGTAACACCCCCCCCCCCTCTCTCTCTCATATTTTTAGTCCTTTTTGCCATGCCACATTTTTTGTAATCAAATTAAAATTCAGCAGCTTCCCTAACCCTAACGTTACCGTTTCTAAGTACTTTTTATATGCCATGCATTGACCTAAATTGGTACTCTTGGAATTCCCATTATAGACGCAAAGATATATTCTAATGTGGACCATATCTGTGACAGGATCTTTCTGCTGAAGGAATATATAGAAAAGTGAGACATTCCCCAAGAAAAAAAAGCATTAAAACACCCATTTTTTCAACAGCATATCATACTTTCCAGAACTACAAACTGTACAATCAATACCCCAAACAGTCCATCACTAGCTAAAGGGTACGTCTACATTACCCGCCCGGATCGGCGGGTAGAAATCGATCTAGCGGGGATCGATGTATCGCGTCTCGTCTGGACGCGATACATCGATCCCCGAACGCGCTCCCATCGACTCCGGAACTCCAGCAGGGCGAGCGGAGTTAGCGGAGTCGACGGGGGAGCCGCGGCCGTCGATCCCGCGCTGCGAGGACGCGAGGTAAGCGCGGGTCATTCGAAATAGGATACTTCGACTTCAGCTACGCTATTCTCGTAGCTGAAGTCGCGTATCTTATTTCGATCCCCGCCCCTAGTGTGGACCAGGCCTAAGATGATAACCCAGGTCTTGTTTCATTCCGACACACTCAAAACACAAGATATTCACCATTCTTTACATTGTCCAAACACAAATGTCTTTAACACACCCCTCGCTATGGTGTAACTACCCCTGCACCCTAATCCAGACAGATTCCAGCCCCTGGTTATGTTTTGCTTCCATGGCCAATGGTGTCAGTTCCATGCACTGACAAGACATGAGACTTCCCATTGCAGAGGGTGGGAGGAAGGTTCTTGGGGCTAGTGCTCAGGGCTTGGTGGATTCAGGGCCGGCTCCAGGCACCAGTGCAGCAAGCTGGTGCTTGGGGCTGCCCATGGAAGGGGGCGGCACGTCCGGGTCTTCGGCGGCAATTTGGCGGCGGGTCCCTCTGTCCCCCTCGGCAGGAAGGACCGGCCGCTGAATTGCCGCCGAAGAATGAAGCGGTGTGGTAGAGCTTTTGAATTTATTTTTTTATTTTTTATTTTTCTCTTCGCCGCTTGGGGCAGCAAAAAAGTTGGAGCCGGCCCTGGGTGGATTCCTGGGTTCTATTCATAGCTGTGCTACTGACTCACCATGCGAGCTTCGGTACGTCCCCTCCTGGCTGTGTGCCTCAGTTTCCCCCTCTAAAGCCAGGGCACGTAACATCTGTGCGCTTCACAAGGGTGTTAAAAACCAGCGCAACCATGGAAATGACAACAAGCCAGTGTGTGCACAGACCCAGTGTCTGACCCTACAATAACAAAGCAGCATGTGCACCACCCAAAAGCCCCACGTAGCCAGGTAGCACAGAAAATCCTTGTTTTGTTCGGCTCCACCTATGTGTGCAAACAAACATTTTCCTGCTGAATTACCACAAATCTCGCTACAGATCCCAGTTAACTGATCAGCGTCTTGTAGATTTCCACAACAAGAATGACACCGGACGTTGATGCCATTGTAAAAAAAAGGGTGACCAGCTGCATTATTCACATTAATCAAATAGGGTGTGGAAAGGGGTTAAGTTTGGTTTAATTATTGTAATAGGTTGTTATGATGGTATATTTATAATAATCAGTAAGGTTTTATGTTTATTTCCACTAAAATGTATCTTTATTAAATAGAGTTTATTTGAATATCTTTGAATGGTTAATTTCATGAGCGTTCATGGCCCGCCATGAGGCAATCAGAGGGCAGGAAGTGGGAGGGGGCAGGCACAGCCTTCCCTACCCGGCCCTCCGTACAGTTTTGCAATGCCAATGTGGCCCTCAGGCCAAAAAGTTTGCCCACCCCGGCCTAAACCCACAGGCCTGCCCTTATCCCAGCAGTGGGGTTTATAAAAGAAACCAACCCCCTCTAGGGACGACTTTGGGGGAGACAAGGAGTTTCTGCTCTGGGGCAGAGTTGAGGAAATACAGGGAGATCTCCTCCCAACAGTGAAGTCACCTCCCCTGCCCCGTCGACAGCCTCACCACACATGGGGGTTTCTCTCTGACCAGCGTGGCAAATTGACTAACAACAAACCCAGCATTCATGAGCAGCCCTACAATAACAATCAAGTGTGACTCAGCGCTGCCACCAGAACCCCGGTGCCCAGCTCCACCGAGTCTGAGGCCCGAGTGCGAGTGGAATGAAGAACCGTGCCAGGAAGCCTGTGATGCGCTCGGCCCCTTTCTTCCCAACAGATGGTTTATCTACAATCTCCAGGTCAAATCTATCACGGTCAGAGCAAAGTCAGCTCCCTGCCACACCCAGCAAAGCACATCCCCTCCTGCAGCTGCCTGGTCCCCCCCACTCCCCTCATCATCTCCTGCAGCAGGGCAGAGATACCTTCCTGACCTGGCTGGGCCCAGCGCCCACCCTGAAGCATGAGGGTAGAGGGGCCTGGCCAACCTCCTTCTCAGGTAGTGTCGCTGCAGATGCTATTCTTAGCACAGTGGTGTGAGACGGAGATGGGACAGACGGGTGGAGGGGTTGTGGTTTCCGGCACCCGGAATGGGAGGGGGGAGGGATAAATGTAGATCCAAAGTTGCTAAAGCAGCAGCTGAAAAATCCATGAAAAGGGGAAGTGTGTCTTGCAACAGCCCACAGCTCTGGGGTGTCCCCGGGGTGACACCTCCCTGCCTCCGGCCCGGCCCCGATCAGGGTCACGCTCGTCTGGGCAGGGGACAGAACTTCCTCCGGGGCCAGGCCCAGGCTGCAGAACAAGTTCCCCCAGCAGCCAAGGGCCCCCCAAACCTCCCCACCTCCGGCTCCAAGGCCAAGTGCCCTGCCCCGGCCGGCCTGCTCCGTTATCGACCCGGGGCAGCGCGGCCATTGACCCCCCCAAACCGCCCCAGACCAGACCCTGTGCGGTGGGCACAGACCTCCCCCGGGGAGAGGACGAGAGAGAACGACCCGCCCGTGACAGACGGGGCCACGTCGCTTAACGCTCGACTGGCAGGCGCCCGACACCGCGGTGACCAGGGCAGCGTCAGACCATGTTCCCCCCGGGCTGGTGTTGTACCGACAAACTCATACAGGATCGTTTTAGGGGTCAAGACAAAGATGCCACATTTATTATTAATCTGTAACTATTAGCAAATACCTCAATGCCTATACACATGCACTCACACACACACACACACACCAAAATGTTCTGCAGCTGCTGGATAGTTACCGGTCCTGATTGTAGTTTGAATTCGCAGCTTGGGATCGTAGCTCGTGGCAGCTAACTGGCCAGGGAAGCTGAGCACGAGGAGGAGCCGGGTCGCTGTCGGGCGCGCACCGATGCTCCTTGATGTTGATAGCAGAACGTTACCCAAAGTCTCTCATCTCACGCTTCCTTTTTTATAGGTTTTTAGTTCGGATTCAAAGTCTCGCTGTGTCACGCCGCCTCTGGGTTTGGTGCTTGATCACCCGTCAATTGCAGGCGTGACTGTCAGCCTGGGACCTGGCTTTGATCTTCCTTCTGTTGTTCCTTTTTAGGGTGGATGCTTCTTGCTTGAGTTAGGGCTGTTGTCCAGTTCTTCAGCCCTTGGGATTTGAACTTGATCTCATCAGGACGGGCTGGTGCTGGAGGTTGATTCTATCACCCATACATACCTCATTCACACATCTCAACTAGACTAATACAATTACAGCAAAATGGCAAGCGTAATGAAATGGTGAACAGAAGTTACAATGATACAGTGAATAACTAAAAACAATTTCATTCACATTGGTTCTACACTGGGACCCCCCCAGTGACTCCGTCCCCGCTCCCCGGCCGGGCGTTCCCTCTGCTGGGCCCAGGGCTCAGGGCAGAGCCTGGCTCTGAGTGGCCCATCAATGCAGAGTCCTCCCCCCCCCGCCCCAAGTGTGCGGCTGGGCATGGGATGTTACCTGCACAGATTAGGGCACCCCACCTTTTCCCAATTCGTAGGGCTCCAGGCAAAAAGCACCTACCCTTACCCAACCCGTAGGGCTCCGGGTGTAACGAACCTGGTCAATGTAAGTACCCACACCCTTTCCCAATCCATAGGGCTCCGGGTGTATACTACTTCTGCAGGTGTGCAGGGCCTTTTAGCAGTGAAAGAGCCTTACACAGTAATATCCTACATAACCTTTGTTTAGTAACAGTCACCCAAACCAGACTGCTGGGGTTACCATACGTCCGTAGTTTCCCGGACATGTCCGGCTTTTGGGTTCTCAAATCGCCGTCCGGGAGGAATTTCCCAAAAGCCGAACATGTCCGGGGAAATAGGCAGGCATGGTAAGCCTAGAGTTACCTGCAGGAGCTGCGTGTCTGGGATGCTCGCCCGGCCCCGGCTAAACGTGTAACCCGCTTCCCCCCGCTGTGGGAGGGGGCGCGGCGGCTTTGATGGGCTCCGGTCGGCCAGGAAGTGATGTCGTTCCTCTTCCGGCCCCACCCCGGCCGGGGGCGCGGCGCTGTGGGAGCGGGAGCCATGCGGGCTGCCGCCTGGCCCTGGGCACGGGCCCTGTTGCTGTGCTGCTCCCCTGGCCCTGGGGCTCCCACTGCTGCTGCTGCCCGGCGGGTCCCCGGCTGCTGGCCTGGGCTGAGTCCTGCTGCTCGGCTCGGGCTGCTCCGTGCGCTGCTGCCCCGAGCCGCTCTCCCCGTGGGTACCCACCACCCTGCCCGCAGCCAGCCCCTGCCGCACCCCCTGCCCGAAGCCAGCCCCTGTCTCCAGCCCCTGCCGCACCCCCTGCCCAAAGCCAGCCCCTGTCTCCAGCCCCTGCCGCAGCCAGCCAGCCCCACACCCATAGGCGCCGACTTTACCCGGCGCTGGTAGGAGCTCACGCCCCCTGCCCCCAGTCCCGCCTCCAGCCCCGCCCCAACTCCACCCCTTCCCTGCCCCCATTCCAACCCCTTCCCCAAATCCCCGGCCCCGCCTCCTCCCCCAGGCGCGCCGCATTTCCCCTCCACCCCCCTCCCTCCCAGGCTTGCTGCGAATCAGCTGTTTCCGCGGCAAGCCTGGGAGGGTGGGGGGAGAAGCGGAGCGGCGGAGCGGAGGCGAGCTGGGGCGAGGGGGGGGAGCGCGGCGGGGAGCTGCCGGTGGGTGCTCTGCACCCACCAATTTTTCCCCGTGGGTGCTCCAGCCCCAGAGCACCCATGGAGTCGGCACCTATGCCCACACCCCCTGCCCTGCCTCCAGCCAGCCCCACACCCCCTGCCCTCAGCCAGCCCCTGTCTCCAGCCAGCTCCGCACCCCTGGCCCTGCCTCCAGCCAGCCCCTACCTCTCCAGTCAGTCCCTTCCCTGCCTCCCGCCAGCCCCACACCCCCCGTCTCCAGCCAACCCCGCACCTCCCTGCCTCCAGCCAACCCTGCACCCCATCTCCACCCAGCTCCGCACCCTCTGCCTTGCCCACAGCCGGCCCCGCACCCCCTGCCTCCAGCTAGCCCTGCCCCATGCCCCTGTCTGCAGCCGACCCCACGTCCACTGGTGCCCTGCAGTTCCCAGGGCAGTAACCCTGCACACTTGCTTCAATGAGGGGGGCAGGGAGCAGCTGGGACCCACACATGTGAAACGGAGCTCATTTCTAGTTCAGGCCCATCATAGAATCATAGAATCATAGAATATCAGGGTTGGAAGGGACCTCAGGAGGTCATCTAGTCCAACCCCCTGCTCAAAGCAGGACCAATTCCCAACTAAATCATCCCAGCCAGGGCTTTGTCAAGCCTGACCTTAAAAACCTCTAAGGAAGGAGATTCCACCACCTCCCTAGGTAACCCATTCCAGTGCTTCACCACCCTCCCAGTGAAAAAGTTTTTCCTAATATCCAATCTAAACCATCTTTTTAAAAAATATCTTTAGGTAGGGTTACCATACATCCGTATTTTCCTGGGCTTTTTGAGTCTTAAATCGCCGTCCGGGAGAAAATACGGACATATGGTAAAACTTTTTAAATATCTAAAAATATCCAGGAGGGCAGCTGCAACAGCGAAGGTCCCCCCCACCCCGTGGAGTGTCCTCTTTTTAACCCTACAGACGGCACACGTTACACATACAGTGCTCACCACTCCCAGTAAGACAGATGAACTTTTCTTGATGGCCAGTCAGGATCAGGTCCATCTGGGGGACTCCAGTTTCTGGCCGGTGTCATTGGCAGAGCGTTGAGGTCTGGCAGCTCTGATCTCTGGGGCTGTGTCCCGGAGTTGGTTCCCAAAGAACTTCCTTTGGGACCCCAGTTTATAGAGTGAAACTTGAACCCTGCTTAGCTCTACCTTAACCAATGTTTATACTCCAATTTTACTAACCAATCCTAACATAGTGTAACAAAATTATCTAACCAATCCTACCCCACCACTTTCATTCATTTACACCTAGCAAAATGAATTATGTCACAGACAGAAACAATTAAAGAACCAGACAGAGACCGCACAGATGAACAATAGGGAAGTGGGGACCATAAGGACAAAACAATAAAGCAATGAGGGTTTCACAACCACAACTATTGAGAAGTGATTTCTTGCCAGACAGGATGTTATCAAACCAAGTTTTCTTTAACCATCTTAAGATCTGTTTCTCTATCTGGTGATAGTGGGGGCCATTAGGACGGGGTTTCCTTCTTAGCAGCCGGATATGACATTGTTTTAATGTAATCAGTAGCGGCGCCAGCATTTCCGGCACCCTAGGCGGCGGAAGGTCCCGCCCCCGAAATGCCGCCCCCAACAGCGGCGGCGGAAGGTCCCGCCCCCAAATTTCCACGGCCAGCCGGGGCGCTGGCGCCCCTCAAATGTTCGCGGCCTGGGTTGCGCCGGCCCTGAATGTAATGTAGATGGAATGTGGGGATGTGACTTCCTGCTTCTCAGCTAATGGCTGCCGCTCGGCTGCTCTTGGAATCTGGCTGAAGACAAAGGCCTTATCCTTACACCAGCCCCTCTCCCCCCGCCTGTCCCCCATCTCCCATCCTGCCCCCAAGCCTGCCCCCCACACACCCTGCCCCTCCACGGCCCCTCCCTCCTCACTCCCCCATCTCCTGCCCTATTTCCCCTCAAATGCCCATCCCCCCCTCAGTTAAGATGGCCGCCATCTCCCAGTGTCGCCAGTGGGGTTGGCGGCTGCCCTCAGGGAAATGGCGCCTACCTGGGCTGGGAGGGGCAGTGTGGGGGGCAGGGGAATACGGGGTTGGGAGAATCTGGGGGAACATTGGGGGCTGAGGGGTAGGAGCTGAGGGGGGCAGGGCAGTGGTGGAGGAAGGGGGGGACAATGGAAGCTGCCCGCCATGGTTGGGGGGCACCTGGGTCCCCCCCTTGTGAGCATTTCAGGGTGAATCTGCCCCCTGGCCATGGAGGGGACTTGGGGGGAGTCATCTGCCCCTGGCTCTGCCCTCCCGCACTCACTATACGCCCAGCGCTATTTCCAGGACAACACACGCTCGCGGCTCCTGGAGAAAACTATCCTGGGGGACCAACACCTTTCAGTGCCCCGGGGGGCGGCCCGGGACTCCTGCGCTCCACAGGGGGACTGGGCTAAGGCAGGAGAAGGCAATGGAGGGGGGCCATTAGGAGCAGTTACCTTCAGTCCTCGCCCGGTCCTCAGCGCTCAGTCCCCATCTGTTCCTCAACAACCTGCAGCAGCGGCGGTGGCGAGCTGCCTCCACGCGCCTGCTGCTCCTCAGCCCCCTCCCGCCCCCCGCCACGCTGGGGGGCTGCACTGCCGCCCCTTCCCCTGCGCCGGCAGAGCCCACCCCTGCCTGGGCGGCGTGTGCCAAGCGGGGCTCGGCTTAGCGAGCCGGGCAGCTGCGGGCGGGCGGGCGCCTCCTCATCACCGGGGAGCCAGGCAACCCGCCGCTTGCAGCCCCGGAGCGAGCGAGCGCGCCGGGCTGGGGAGGCGGGAGGGCGGCGCGGAGCCCCTGCTCCCCCCCCAGCTACGCTACTGGGTGCTAGGTGGCAGGACCCTTCTTCCCAGCATCATCCCTCTTCTCAGGGTTATGATCCCCCTCTGAGTCCGGCCTGCAGGGCCTCTTGGCTGGGAGCGTCTCCCTGTGCTGGCCCCTCATTGCCCAGGGTCCCCCTTGCTCTGCCCAGCTGCTCACCGCACTCCACTCCGGACTGCTCCTGCTCCTGCTCCAGCCCCAGCCCCAGCCCCAGCCCCAGCCCCAGCTCCAGCCCCAGCCCCAGTCCGCCTCAGCGCTGCTGCTGCTCTGCTCCCCGGGCTGCTCCTCTCGGGTTCTGGCTGCTCCAGCTCCAGCCCNTGGAATGTGGGGATGTGACTTCCTGCTTCTCAGCTAATGGCTGCCGCTCGGCTGCTCTTTGAATCTGGCTGAAGACAAAGGCCTTATCCTTACACCAGCCTGTCGCCCACAACTAACACCCCTCTCCCCCCGCCTGTCCCCCATCTCCCATCCTGCCCCCTGGCCTATCCCCCTTCAAATCCCCCCAAGCCTGCCCCCCACACACCCTGCCCCTCCACGGCCCCTCCCTCCTCACTCCCCCATCTCCTGCCCTATTTCCCCTCAAATGCCCATCCCCCCCTCAGTTAAGATGGCCGCCATCTCCCAGTGTCCCCAGTGGGGTTGGCGCCAGGCTGCCCTCAGGGAAATGGCGCCTACCTGGGCTGGGAGGGGCAGTGTGGGGGGCAGGGGAATACGGGGTTGGGAGAATCTGGGGGAACATTGGGGGCTGAGGGGTAGGAGCTGAGGGGGGCAGGGCAGTGGTGGAGGAAGGGGGGGACAATGGAAGCTGCCCGCCATGGTTGGGGGGCACCTGGGTCCCCCCCTTGTGAGCATTTCAGGGTGAATCTGCCCCCTGGCCATGGAGGGGACTTGGGGGGAGTCATCTGCCCCTGGCTCTGCCCTCCCGCACCTAGCCAGAGGTGCCCCAGCTCAGCCGGAGTTTTGTCCGGAAAACAAGTCCCTCCACATACACCCCATCCACCGACCAGAGGCGCCGACTTCCCCTCTGCCTCGTGGGTGCTCGAACCCCCGCCCTGCCCCAATTCCACCCCCTTCCCCCAAGTCCCCACCCCGGCCCTGCCTCTTTACCGCCTCCTCCCCTGAGTGTGCCGTGTCCCCACTGCTCTCCCTCCCTCCTGGAAAGTCCTAAGTGCCCCCAAACAGCTCTTGGGGGGGAAGCTTGTCTGCCAGTGGGTGCGGAGCACCCACTAATTTTTCCCCGTGGGTGCTCCAGCCCCTTCAGCACCCACGGAGGTGGCGCCTATGCTGCCAACCCCGACTCTGTGAGGGGGGAGCCCATCCCCATCCCCCTGTCCCACTCGCCCCCATTCCCCTTCCACCTCCTCCCGCTCTCCAGTCTCCCCTCAAACTCCCGTCCTGTCGCCCCTCCACCACCCACCCACCCGCCCCGTCTCTCTTCCCTCAAATTCCTTTCCCCAACTCCCTCCCTGATCTCAGCCCATCTCCCCTTTCATACCTCCCCCACCCCAACTTCGGTCTGTCCCCCCAAACTCCCGTACCCGGCTGCTCTTTGCAGAGGGTCTCACAGGCCCAGAGGGCTCAGGGGGTTGGAAACTCTCTCCCTCGCCAGCGTTACCCAGGTCGGGGGCCGGGGCTCGTTTCAAACCGAGCCCCTGGTTCTACTCGGCTCCTGGGCAAACCCCCAGCAGCAGCCGTTCAAAGGCAAAGCTTTCGGGTGAACCCCCCGGACAAGGAATCAAACCCGGCCTGTCTATTGAAACGGGGGCTGAGCGACCGCGGCCAACAGCCGGAGTCAGACCGGCTCCAAGTCTCGCTCCTTCGGGAGTCACCGGAGCAGAGCCGCTTGTGTCCAGAACAGCCGGGCTTTGGGGGGAGGAACTGGTTCATTTCACTCTCCGGATGGACGGGCAGGGCGGCCGCTGACCCCGCTCCTAGTGTAAGCAGGGGAATGGTCCCGCTATTGTGGAGAACTTTCCTGGCTTATACACGCCCCAGTGGGATTGGCTAGAGACAGGATCTGAGTCCTCGCTCCCACTCCCTTTACCCAGAGGCCTGCCTGACCTCAAGGGCTCCCCTTCCTCCCTCCTGTGGAGATTGCTTGACCAATGGGGACTGCCTGATCCCCAGGTCAGAGCAAAGATCTTTCCAGCAAGCTTGAAGAAAATATAAGAGGGGAAGGGAATCCCTGGGCTTCTCTTCCCCACAACTCAACATCTGGAGGAACACATGGAGGACTTTGCACTGGGGAAGGGTGGTCCCAGGCTGGGAGGGAGGCCATTCTGTGTATTGAGGATCTGTAACCTGCTTCTACCATCTGTCAGGGGGAGACACTTCCTGATTGAAATCCTGTTTCGTTTGTAGAAATTAGACTGTAACTACATTTTTATTTCTTAAGTAGCCAACTCTGATCTCTGCGCCTCCTCCTTATAACCACTTAAAATCTCTCCTTCTGCAGTTAATAAACCTGTTTTATATTTGACCTAAAACAGTGTGTTTGGGTTGAAGTGCTGGGAAATCTCAGCTCAGTTTACAAAGGCTAGTGCGTGTCCCCTCCACACTGAGGGAGGGGGGAACTTAATGGACTGACACCGGACTGGCTTCTGACCAGTGCAGGACGGTACCGGTCTGGGGTGCAAGGCTGGGAGCTGGGGGGAATTGGCTGGAGCCCCCCATTGATGGTACCTGAGTGGCTGGGAGATCATTGGTGTAACACAGTGGGTGGGTCCCTGCCTGTGGATGGCTGGTGGGTGCAGAGCCTCTCCGAGGTGCGTAGCTTGACATCAGCATCACAGTGTCAGAGGCAGCCTAGGTTGGTGCCTCTGGAGGGCTCAGCGGCCCCACAGGCTGGGTTGCACCCTGGGGACCCCGTCACACACCGGTCAGACACTTGCTCTGGCAGTGGCCACACGCCCTCAGGTGCTAGCAGTGGCGTAGCCAGGTTCTAACATCAGGGGGAGCGAACACATACAAAAAGGCGCCACCCAAATGACTAATTACATCCTTTTACATTCGTTATACAGATTTATTTTGTACTTAAAATAAAAACACAAGAATGATCCAGCCACGGAAGGGTTTGCACAGCCGGCATTTCGCAGAACATCCACAAACCCAGCAGCCAGACGCGGTGCCTTGCCTAGTAAGCCAGAAGGGGGGGGAGAAAAAATAAAATAAAAACCCATCGGGTCTCCTTTGTCCCCCCCTCCCCAAGCTGAGCCACCCCTCCCTGTAGCCCAGAGCCGTCACTTGCACAGCTCCCAGGCACTGCCCGAGGCAAAGCACAGCCCGCCCGCGCCCCGAGATGCGCCCAGCGCTATTTCCAGGACAACACACGCTCGCGGCTCCTGGAGAAAACTATCCTGGGGAACCAACACCTTTCAGTGCCCCGGGGAGCAGCCCGGGACTCCTGTGCTCCACAGGGGGACCGGGCTAAGGCAGGAGAAGGCGATGGAGGGGGGCCATTAGGAGCAGTTACCTTCAGTCCTCGCCTGGTCCTGAGCGCTCAGTCCCCATCTGTTCCTCAACAACCTGCAGCAGCGGTGGTGGCGAGCTGCCTCCATGCTCCTGCTGCTCCTCAGCCCCCTCCCGCCCCCCGCCACGCTGGGGGGCTGCGCTGCCGCCCCTTCCCCTGCGCCGGCAGAGCCCACCCCTGCCTGGGCGGCGTGTGCCAAGCGGGGCTCGGCTTAGCGAGCCGGGCAGCTGCGGGCGGGCGGGCGCCTCCTCCTCATCACCGGGGAGCCAGGCAACCCGCCGCTTGCAGCCCCGGAGCGAGCGAGCGAGCCGGGCTGGGGAGGCGGGAGGGCGGCGCGGAGCCCCTGCTCCCCCCCCAGCTACGCTACTGGGTGCTAGGTGGCAGGACCCTTCTTCCCAGCATCATCCCTCTTCTCAGGGTTATGATCCCCCTCTGAGTCCGGCCTGCAGGGCCTCTTGGCTGGGAGCGTCTCCCTGTGCTGGCCCCTCATTGCCCAGGGTCCCCCTCGCTCTGCCCAGCTGCTCACCGCACTCCACTCCGGACTGCTCCAGCTCCAGCTCCAGCCCCAGCTCCAGCCCCAGCCCCACTCCGCCTCAGCGGCGCTGCTGCTCTGCTCCCCGGGCTGCTCCTCTCGGGTTCTGGCTGCTCCAGCTCCAGCCCCAGCCCCAGCCCCAGCTCCAGCCCCAGCCCCAGTCCGCCTCAGCGCCGCTGCTGCTCTGCTTCCAGCTCTGCTCCCCGGGCTGCTCCTCTCGGGTTCTGGCTGCTGCGGCTCTGCTCCCAGCTCGGCTCGGCTGCTGCTCCCTCCTCAGCTCACCCGCTCTGGCTCAAGCTGCTCCAGCTCACAGGGAGGACGGGACCCAGGGCTCCTGACTCCCTCGCCGGCCTGCCTGCCCTCTCAGTCAGGCTGATCTGGAGCATTGGCCTCTCCCCATTGCCCCTGGGGATTGTTGGTCTCAGGGTCTTGATTTCCCATCAGCCCTTCCCCTTTCTTTGGCTCTGGGAGCTGCCAACCAAAAACCCCACTGTGTGTCAGTGAGGGGCCAACACTCCCCTGACATTAGCAAACGGACAGACGGGAGGTGGGGGAGAGAGAGGATGGAAACGGGGGTGAAATGCTGCTTCTGGGGATGGTGGCGGGCGCTGGACGCGGGTTAGTGACAAGCGGGTGCCTTGGCTGCGAGGTGACCCCGACCCCTGCTGCTCGGACCCTGGGCGGTTACAATCCGGGCAGGGCCGGCCCCGCGTTGGGTCCGTTCTCCTTAGGCAGGGCAGGTGGGGTGGGTGCCACACACCCGACTGCAGCATCCGCTGGGAAGCCAGGAGAGTGAGCCAGGAGAGGAGGAAAGACACAGCGGGGCGGAAAATAACCCAACCAGGGCAGGGAAAAGGATCTCCAGGGCCTTCGCGGTGCTACCAATCAGCTATCCCCGCGGGCGGGCTGAGGGCTGCAGGTCGCGGCAATGGGACGACTTCCAGCTCCCAGAGGGGAACACAAAGGTCCTTAAACAAGAGCCAGGCCGGCCGGCTCCGGCCTCTCCAGGAGAACGTCCTTTAGACGAATCGACGGGCTGCAGCGCTGGGGGCTGGGGCTGAGCTGGGGGAAGATGAAGATGAGACAAGCTGAGCCGGGACGCAAGGTGGGACGGGGGAGGGGAGAGAGAGTTGAGCCCATCGTGGGGTTTTTACCAATGTCCCTTTTTAAGGAACCCAACGAGGGGGAAGTGGGCGGCCTAGTCCCGCCCCCTCGTTATTTTACCCCCCAATTAGGCTCAAAGTCCCTCCCGCCAATTTGGGGCTATTAATTCCTGGTTCCAGCTTCTGTTTCCCCCCAGCGCGATGTCGACCGTCGTGGGGCTGTAGCCAGGGGGCTTTTCGGGTCAGACCAACCCAGCGTCTGTGGCTGGTTCTCTCGCCCGGGTTACAACGTTCAGCGTCGTCCCCAATTTCCCCTGGTTCTCCGGGGCCCTGGCACAGCTGGGGAACTTGCCCGTGGGTTTTACATGTGAGCTCCCAGC
>QXTE01000795.1:39616-59497 GCA_003942145.1 Platysternon megacephalum
CCAGTGGGGTGACCATATTTCTCTATGCTGAATATGGGACACCTGGTAAAATTACTCGTCTTCAAGCGAGTTCAAGGGCAATCAATCAGAACTACGCAGTACAAAGATTCAAATTAACATCAAGTTGACCGAGCCCGTTATCTTCTTATCTTTAAGGCTTTAAGGTTCACTTGGGGAGGGGTGACACACACACCCCTATCACACCCCACGGGGAGAGGTTACACACGCACACACACACTCCCGTGCCCCTCTCTCACACAGGGGAGGTGACTGAGTGACCCGAATCTCCCGGCCCAGCACTCTCCGCCCTCCATGCCTGGCTGGGCACCCGGGGACAGACCCACCTCTCCAGGTACCTGGCGCCGTGTCTTCCTGAGGCAACATGTGGGGGGGGGGGGGGGAAGACACAGGGTCCCATGCCGCCCCCCCCAGATTTCTGCCAGGGTTCACACCAGAATGTGGCCAGCAGCAGCCTCTCGGCCCTGTGCGGGAGAGAAGGGACGGGAGCTGCTTCCAGCCACAGAGGGGGAGCGGGGGAAGGGATGACCTGGCCCATGTCTTTGCAGAGCTCATCTCTCCCCCTCTCCCCCAGGCATGGAGGCAGCTTGTCCCCTCCTGCCCGCACCGTGTGGAAAGGCAGCTAACACCCCCAGGCTGCTGCTGGCCACCCACATAACCCAGCCGCCTCCTGTCCCCCAGCTACAGCGCGGGCAGGAAGGGGTTAAGCCCTAAGGCTGCATTGTGCCCCAGGGCCCAGGGAACCTGACTGCAGGGGCCTCAGTGACCCCGGCCAGAGAGGGGGCTCAGCAGGGGAGGTGCCGAGGGGACGGAGCAGCCCCGCGCTCCCTGGGGGCAGGACCCAGGGTGAGGGGGTGGGGGGTGAAGAGGGTGCTAAGCCCCTGCCCCGGGGGCTGCTGTGGAGCCTGCAGGTTGGGGTGGGAAGAGGCTGGAAATCGCTTCCCCCCCCACCCCAGAGCTCAGCTGAGGGGCAGAGAGGCTCCCCCGTGCCAGCGCTGTGCGGGGCTTTGGCACACCCAGGGCTCGGCTCCTCCTGGCCAGTGCCCCAGGCCGGAGGGTGTTGGGCTTTCCCGGGGCGCCGGCCCAGCCGGAGGCAGTGGGGGGAGGAAGGGAGGAGCCGGCCAGGCTGTGGGTGAGCTGAGCGCTCCGACCAGGGGCTGGGTCCCCCCACAGCGCTGGGTTGGGCTGCGGGGGGGGAATATGGAGCAGCAGCGGGGCTGGGGTGAAGGGGCAAAGCAGGGAGAGGACAGCGAGTGGGGGAGCAGTAAAGGGCTGATGGGTGGGAAGCAGAGGCAACACGTAACCAGCTGGTGTCTAGCGCCTGCCCGCACCCACCAGCCACCGCAGCTCACGCCGGACAGAAATGGGACAGGGGGCAGGACCCTGCTGGCCAAGAGCTGGCATGCAGCGGGGGCTGCACTGATGGACCAGCAGGGGAGCGGCCAGCCCCACACGCTGCATCTTCGCCCCGCCACCAGCCTTGCACAGCCACCCCCGTCGTCAGCCACTGGGGGCAGGCAGCTGGTGAGCAGGGATCCGGCAGGTACTGACGGGGGAGACAGAAAATACAGGAGAATTTGCCTGCTTTTAAGAACAACTCGGGACACCTGCAGGAGGGTTAAATACGGGACTGTCCCTTTAAAACGGGAGGTCTGGTCACCCTACCCCCCCACCCCCACCCCCGTCAATCAGTACTCACCCCCGACTGCACTGGGGGCAGGGCCAGGTTCTGATCTCAGCCCCCTGGGATCAATACAAGGAGGCTGAATTATTTTGGGGGTGAAGGTTCAGGGCTCAGCTCCTTTTTTCCTCTCCCCGTTCCCCCCTGCCCGTCCTGAACACTAAAGTTTCCCCTGCCCCACAGATACTCACGTCCCGACACCCCACTCTGCCCAGCCAGCCAGCAGCCTGGAGAGGAGACAGGTCGTTAGGGACCAGATCCCAGAGTGAGTCAGTTCTCCCCCACCCCATGGACATGCCCTGGTCTCTGATCGCCCCCATGGACACACGCCCTGGTCTCAGATACCCCCCACCCACCCACATGGATACACGCCCTGGCTGTCTCCGAAACTCACCGAGGTAGAGGATGATGGGAGCAGATGCCATGATGGGGCAGCGAGGGGCCCCTCAGCCCTGTCTCCAACACCCCAGTGCCCACCTCCACCGAGCCCCAAATAAGAAACTCAGCTGGTGGCTCCAGCTACAGGAAGTTGACGATGTCTCATCTCTTCCTGCGTCAATCACACGGTGTCTCTAATATGCAGGTGAAATCTACTGCGGTCAAAGTAAGCAGACGGCTTTGCGAAACCCAAGAAACCCAGAGACTGTCAGCCTGGCCAAGCGTCATGCAGCTCCCAGCTTGTCTGTGTCTCTGTGGGGTGTGGGAACAGGTCACCCTCATCGTACCCTGCAGCCTTGAGGAAGGGGCATCAGGCTGAGAGCCAGGCGACCACGGGGTCTGGTCTTCAATCTTCCACTGACCACGAGTTCCATGAAAATTCCATCCCCTTTTCATTCTGGGTTCAAGCCCGGCTGATGACCCACGTCGGTAAAGTGAACACGAGATCATGCAATTAAAGGCCGGCGTCATAATGGAGCTGCACAAAGGGGCAGAGTTAATGTCGTTCAGGAAACTGTAACTGTGGCATTTCCTGATGCTGGAGGGTTTGAATCTGCAGCCTTCCTGCTCAGCCTGCAAACCTGCCCACCTGTGACACGAACCGTGTGAGGATCGGGCGCGATGGGGAACACCTGGGTTTGCTGCCTCTTGCGCCGTAGCTGAGCGGTGATGACGGGTTTACACTGTAACGCCTGGTTCTAAGGGGCGTTTCCCAGCGTGTGAATTAGAAAAAAGAAAATTGTAGAAAGAGAAATTCCATCCTGGGCCCACAATGGGTCACCAGCCTGGAGAGACCCAAATTCCTTCTAATGCCCCCGCAGAGACCCTGCCCCCGAGCTGGAGGAGACACTGTCAGTGGTTATGTGGCCAGGCCCCTAGAGAGGGACGTGACACAGGCTTTGTTTATACCCCATTGGCTAGAGGGCAGGAGAAAGCTGGGGGTCAGGGGGCTCTATTCCCAGCTCCGGGAGGGGAGTGGGGTCCAGTGATTAGAGCAGGGGGCTGGGAGCCAGGACCCGGGTATGATGGTCACCCGTCCATTGTCACAGGACTCAGGGGCAGAGTTAGAAGATGGTTCAGGAGCCCGGCTGGATGGTCCTAATGGACTTCTTAAATCCCCCATCCCCCTGCTCACCAACTGCCCCCCAACTGCTCAGGATCCTCCCCCTATAGCTGCTTTTGGCCTCACAGAGCAGGAAGGGGACGAGCAGCAGATTCGCTGC
This sequence comes from Platysternon megacephalum, assembly GCA_003942145.1. Lineage (NCBI taxonomy): Eukaryota > Metazoa > Chordata > Testudines > Platysternidae > Platysternon > Platysternon megacephalum. The sequence continues at coordinate 42,977 of QXTE01000795.1, forward strand.
CTAGGAGAGTCACCCAAGCCTGCCCCCCATCACCCATCCCACCCCCTGGCCTATCCCCCTTCGAATCCCCACGAGCCTGTTCCCTGCACACCCTGTCCCCACCATGGTCCATCCCTCCTCACATCCCTGTTCCCTGCCTTCTTTCCCCTCAAATGTCCATCTCCTGCCCTCAGTTAAGATGGCTGCCATCTCCCAGGGTCCCCATTGGTCTTGGCGCCATGCTGCTCTCAGGGAAATGGCACCTATCTGGGCTGGGAGGAACAGTAGGGGGCAGGGGAATACGGGGGTGTGACGTTGCACCCCATAATGCTTTATAGAAATATACTTATGNGCCTCCCTCAGCACAGCACATCCCAGTCTCCCCTGCATCCAGGTGGGCTCTGCCTGCTCTCCCCTGACAGCCCAGAGCTCCCCTGCTTCCCAGCTAGGCATCTGATATCACCGGCCCCAAGCCCCACCTTNGCCTTAGCACGTCTGTCTCTCGCCGTGGGCCCCCTCAGGGAGTCCACTCGCTCTGGATCCCTGGGGCCTCCACCCCCCGTAGGGGTCGATANTCCTCTCTTCACAGCCCATTGTCCTCCCACTGGCCAGAACCGGCTGCAACTCCTGAGCTCGGTCTCTGGGTCGTCAGGTCACCAGTCGCTGGGGTGTCCATCCTCCAGGCCATTGGCTGGAGTCCCAAACTCCCTCTCCCCTCACCTCGTTAAACCAGTAACACCCAGGGACACTGAGTCCCACTCCGTCTGCATGCAAACCATTGGAAAAACAAGGAAAAAACAAGAAAACCCCCCACTTCATCCACAGGCCATCACGGGGTCTGGTCTTCAATCTTCCACTGACCACGATTTCCATGAAAATTCCATCCCCTTTTCATTCTGGGTTCAAGCCCAGCTGATGGCCCATGTAGGTAACATTAATATGTGATCTTGCAATTAAAGGCTGGCATCCTAATGGAGCTGCATGAAGGGGCAGAGTTAAGGTCATTCAGAAAACCGTAACTGTGGCATTTCCTGGTGCTGGAGGTTTTGACTCTGCAGCCTTCCCTCTCAGTCTGCCCACCTGCGACACGAGCCGTGACACTGTGTGAGGAGTGGACGCGATGGGGAACACCTGGGTTTGCTGCCCCTTGCACCATAGCTGAGCGGTGATGACGGGTTTACACTGTAACGCCTGGTTCTAAGGGGCTTTTCTCAGCATGTGAATTAAATCAACCAGGTTCAAAAGAAAATCAGAGAAAGAGAAATTCCATCCCAGGCCACCAATGGGTCACCAGCCGGGAGATACCCAGGGACCTTCTAATGCCCCCGCAGAGACCTGCCCCTGAGCTGGAGGAGACACTGTCAGTGGTTGTGTGGCCAGGCCCCTAGAGAGGGACGTGACACAGGCTTTGTGTATACGCCATTGGCTAGAGGGCAGCAGGAAGCTGGGGGCAGGGGGCTCTATTCATGGCTCCGGGAGGGGAGTGGGGTCCAGTGGTTAGAGCGCGGGGGGGGGGAGGGGCTGGATCCGGGTGAGATGGTCACGCTATCGCCCCTCTGTTCTCACATGACTCAGGGGCACCGTTAGAAGATGGTTCAGGAGCCTGGCCAGATGGTCCCAATTGGCTTCTTAAATTCCCCAACCCCCTGCTCACCAGCTGCCCCCCAACTGCTCAGGAGCCTCCCCCCATAGCTGCCCACGGCCCCATGGAGCAGGAGGGGGACGAACAGCAGATTCGCTGCCAAGCAGAGTCACCCCCAGCCTGTCACCCACAAATAATACCCTCTACCCCGGCCTACCCCCCCAATCTCCCATCCTGCCCCTGGCCTATCCCCCTTCAGATCCCCCCGAGCCTGCTCACCGCACACCCTGCCCCCACCACGGCCCGTCCCTCCTCACACCCCTGCCCTTTTTCCCCTCAAATGCCCATCCCCAACCTCAGTGAAGATGGCCGCCATCTCCCAGTGTCCCCAGCTGGCTGGGCGCCAGGCTGCTCTCAGGGAAATGGCGCCTACCTGGGCTCGGGGGGGCAGGAGGGGGCAGGGGAATACAGGGTTGGGAGAATGTGGGGGAACATTGGGGTGTGGGGGCTGAGGGGTAGGAGCTGAGGGGAGCAGGGCAGTGGCGGGGAAGAGGGGACAATGGAAGTTGCCCCCCCACAGTTTGGGGGCATCTGGCTTTCCCCCTTGTGAGCATTTCCAGGTGAATCTGCCCCATGGCCATGGGAGGCACTAGGGGGCGTCGCAGTTTTGGCTGGAAAACAAATCTCTACACACACACCACATCCGCCGACCCCTAGTGTGTGAGGGGGGAGCCCCTTCCCATCCCCCTGATCCGCTCGCCCCCATTCCCCTTCCACCTTCTCCCCCTCTCCTGTTTCCCCTCAAATGCCCATCCCATCACCAGCACCTGCCCCCTTTCTGTCTCCCATTAAATTCCTGTCCCCATTCCCTCAGTGATATCAGCCTGTCTCCCCTCTCATCCCTTCCCCCCTCCCCCCCCTTGGCCTGCCCCCCCCCCCCAACTCTCATACCCGGCTGCTCTTTCCAGAGTTTCTCATAGGCCCAGAGGGCTCAGGGGGGTTGGAAACTCTCTCCCTCGCCCGCGTTACACAGGCCGGGGCTCCTTTCAAACCGAGCCCCTGGTTCTACTCGGCTCCTGGGCAAACCCCCAGCAGCAGCCGTTCAAAGGCAAAGCTTTCGGGTGAACCCCCCGGACAAGGAATCAAACCCGGCCTGTCTATTGAAACGGGGGCTGAGCGACCGCGGCCAACAGCCGGAGTCAGACCGGCTCCAAGTCTCGCTCCTTCCGGAGTCACCGGAGCAGAGCCGCTTGTTTCCAGACCAGCCGGGCTGTGGGGGGAGGAACCGGTTCATTTCACTCTCCGGACGGCCAGGCAGGGCGGCCGCTGACCCCGCTCCTAGTGTAAGCGGGGGAATGGTCCCGCTATTGTGGGGAATTTTCCTGGGTTATACCCGCCCCAGTGGGATTGGCTAGTGAAAGGATCTGAGTCCTCGCTCCCACTCCCTTTACCCAGAGGCCTGCCTGACCTCGAGGGCTCCCCTTCCTCCCTCCCATGCGGCAGAGTCCTCGTAACCACGGCAAGGCTGGGCCCCAGATCCCTGGGGGCTCGACCCCCAGTGTTGTCATGGTCACTAAGGACAGGGGCGAGGGTGTCCCCACTCCGGGGCCCTCTCTTTGCACCGGATGCTTCCCCGACCCACTGATCAGTACATAGAGTTCAGAGCACGTACAATTTATTAAACAGCAACTCATAAAAAATAAGGAAAAGATGGGGAAGGTTAAAGGAAACAAGTCACCCGCCCTGTGGGCTCGGGGACACCACAAACAGCCGCCTCTGCACGGGAAAGGAAGTTCACAGTCTGTTCCTCACACGTCCCAGGTCTCTTTCCCAGGCCCTGGTCACGCCAGGCTGATACCACAGTGTGACAATCTGTACCTGAAAGTAGCAACGTGGAGCCCCCCATTCACCACTATGATAGAATTATTACAGGTTGGGTATAAAGTTGCCTTGTGAGGCATCATTTTAAAACTCTTGGTCTCTTGAACATTGATGTCCTGTTGCATTGTACGTGCTGTCCTTGTATGGGAAGTTCTGAAGCATTGCTGGGTGTGCTACTGAAATATGTTGTGAGGTTGGGAGATGCAGGTGAAAGTTTGGCTGTGGGCAAGAGAGGACCAGCCAGACACTGTTAATGGCTCATCAACACCCCTCAAAGAAAGAATCCACTATCCCAGCGACTGTGTACAATGGAGATTGCTTGACCAATGGGGACTGCCTGATCCCCAGGTCACAGCAAAGATCTTTCAAGAAAACTGGAAAAAAATATTAAAGAGGGGAAGGGACATAATCCCTGGGCTTCTCTTCCCCACAACTCAACATCTGGAGGAACATCTGGCAGACAAAGACTTTGAACTGGGGAAGGGTGGTCCCAGGCTGGTCCCAGGCTGGAATGGAGGCCAGTCTGTGTATTGAGGAGCTGTTACCTGCTTCTACCATCTGTCAGGGGGAGACACTGCCTGATTCAAATCCTGTTTCGTTTGTAGAAATTAGACTGCAAATATATTTTTATTTCTTAAGCAACAAACTCTGATCTCTGCGCCTGCTCCTTATAACCACTTAAAATCTCTCCTTCTGGAGTTAATAAACCTGTTTTATATTTGACCTAAAACAGTGTGTTTGGGTTGAAGTGCTGGGAAATCTCAGCTCAGTTTACAAAGGTTAGTGCGTGTCCCCTGCACACTGAGGGACGGGGGAACTTAATGAACTGACACCGGACTGGCTTCTGACCAGTGCAGGACAGTACTGGTCTGGGGTGCAAGGCTGGGAGCTGGGGGGAATTGGCTGGAGCCCCCCATTGATGGTACCTGAGTGGCTGGGAGATCATTGGTGTAACACAGTGGGTGGGTCTCTGCCTGTGGATGGCTGGTGGGTGCAGAGCCTCTCTGAGGTTCCTAGCTTGACATCAGCATCACAGTGTCAGAGGCAGCCTAGGTTGGTGGCTTTGGAGGGCTCAGCGGCCCCACAGGCCGGGTTGCACCCTGGGGACCCCGTCACACACAGGTCAGACACTTGCTCTGGCAAGTGTCAATTTCCCCTGGTTCTCCGGGGCCTTGGCACAGCTGGGGAACTTGCCCGTGGGTTTTACATGTGAGCTCGCAGCCGGGGCCGCTTCGCAGGCTCCACAGCCACCACCGTGCGAACGACCCCCAGGCGGCTGTAGGACCCGGAGCTCTCCCCTGGGCGCTCCATGGCGTGGGCTCCCCATCCCACGGGCTCCCCATCCCACTGCTGTTAGCCATTTCCGCCACCCCCAGACGAAGGGGTGACGGTGACCCCGCTGCCCTTCCCCCACGCTGAGAAAGCCAGGCTGTAGTGGGGGGAATCTCGGGGGGGGTGTCACCTCACCTAGTGTCCGCCCCTCCTCCAGCCATGGGCAGCCTCGGCCAGGATCAGCGCCAGGGCCAGCAGGACCCCAGCGCTCAGGGCCAGACGCACAATGTTGCCCCGGGTGTAATCTGGGGGTGACAAAGGGGGTTGGCGCAGTCAGACCCACCAGGGCTCCTCCCCTCCTCCTGCCCCCCCAGAACAGGAAGCTGCAACAGCTCCCTATCCCCCATCCCCCCACCCTGCCTCTGTCTGTGTGTCCCCGTGCGAACCCCTCGATCCATCCCACTGCAGGGAGCCCCTCCCCATGGCGTCTGGGCCCCACATACCCCCAGTAACTCCAGCCATTCTCCCCACCCAGCCCTTTGTGGCTCCCCCTGGGGGCGGCTCCTTGGGCAGAACGAACCGGTTTAACTAGCCGAGTGGGTCCCCTCCCCTGCCCCCTCGCTGCCCTCTCGCTGCCTGGGCCCTGGGGCGGAGTGACTAGGAGACGCCGATCTGGGGCCCTCACCTCTCACCACCAGCCGCGCGGGGTCACTGGGGTGGGACACGGCAAACGGCTCCCGCGTGGTGTGATCGGAGCAGCTGTAGCTCCCCGCGTCTTCCCATCCGGCGCCGGCCACGGGGAACTCGGCCACGCCCGACACCGCGGTGACCAGGGCAGCGTCAGACCATGTGCAGGGTAGAAGGCTGCTCCCCCGCGGCTGGGACCCTCCCAGTGACTCCGTCCCCGCTCCCCGGCCGGGCGTCCCCTCTGCTGGGCCCAGGGCTTGCGGAGACCCCCTGGGGTCTGGCTGGGTGTGGGGCTGGGAGCCGAGGTGCCGGGCTCGGCCGCTCACCTGCTACAATGATCTGCACGGGGTCACTGGGCTCCGAGTAGGTAGCTCGTCCTGTTCTGTTGCTATAACGACAGGTGTAGCTGCCACCGTGTTCCCGTCCGGCGCTGGTGATGGGAAATTCGGCCTCAGAGCCAGCAGGGTCCATGTAATTCAGATAGTTCCCATCTCCAGCCTTGTAGAGGAGGAACCTCATGTCCAGGTGCTGATGCCGACACCGGATGGTGACGTTTCCCCCCATGGGGATCACCCCACCGGGGCTGACGGAGATGGAGGGTTTGGGGTAGGACCCCTCTGGATTCACAAACAAACAGGCAGTAAGTGGGGGTGACACAAACCGCGTCCGTCTCATTCAATCCTCTGCCCATCTGTCGCTCCAGCATTTTACCCCCCGCCCGTCCCTGGGGTGCAGGCCTGGCCCCGCGGCTCACAGCCAGGGAGAGACACAGCAGGGGGGAAAGGAGATTTCCAGTCTCAGATGTGACGGGTTGTATCACAGAACCCCCCTTGGGAGCTGCCACCTGATGTGCCAAGACTACCTCTGCCCCTGCTTTCCCTGCCAGCTGAGGACTCCAGCACCCTGTCTTGCTGAGCCAGACACTCCCGTCTGCTCCAACACAGACCCAGGGTCTGAATTACTTGCCCCAAAAGCTGCAGACTTAACTGAAAACAGCTTACAAAACTCCCAGTGGGGTCTAAACCCAAATAAATCCGTTTTACCCTGTATAGAGCTTATACAGGATAAACTCATAAATTGTCCACCCTCTATAACACTGATAGAGAGATATGCACAGCTGTTTGCTCCCCCAGGTATTAATACATACTCTGGGTCAATTAAAGTGATTTTATTAAATACAGAAAGGAGGATTTAAGTGGTTCCAAGTAGTAACAGACAGAACAAAGTAAGTCACCAAGCAAAATAAACAAAACGCGCAAATCTATGTCTGATCAAACTGAATACAGATAAGATCCTCACCAGTTCCAGAATGCTCCCTTTTACAGACTAATCTCCTTTTAGCCTGGGTCCAGCAATCACTCACACCCCCTGTAGTTACTGTCCTTTGTTCCAGTCTCTTTCAAGTATCCTGGGGGGTGGAGAGGCTCTCTCTTTAGCCAGCTGAAGACCAAAATGGAGGGGTCTCTCAGGGGTTTAAATAGACTTTCTCTTGAGGGTGGAGACCCCCCTCCTCACTCCTATGCAAAGTCCAGCTCCAAGATGGAGTTTAGGAGTCACCTGGGCAAGTCACATGTCCATGCATGACTCACAGTTTTTACAGGTAGCAGCCATCGTTTACATGCTACCTTGAACTTCCTCAAGTAGACTTCCTATGTGGATTGGAGCATTCCAAGATCCATTGTCCTTTAAGTGTCTCTTGATTAGGTACTTAATTTCAACATTCCTTTCTCCAGGAACTGACCAAATGCTCTACTAAGGTTATTTAGAAATCAAGCCAGTACACGGCCAACATTCATAACATTCATAACTTCGAATACAAAAATGATACACGCATACAAATAGGATTAATACATTCAGGAGATCATAACCTTTGAGATATGTTACATGGCATATGTAGCATAAAACACATTCTAAGCATATTTCCATAAAGCCTTATGGGAGGTACCGTCACATCAGATTCCTTCAGTTCTCCAGTGTGAATTCAGCTCTCCCCCACAGCGGGTCAGGAGTGACTCTGGATTGACCCTGGTGCAGCTAAGCTCAGAACCCAACCCTGCCCCCACTGCAGTCAGGGGTGACTCCTGATTGACCCTGGGGGGCTGATATCAGAACCCGGCCCTGCCCCCACTGCAGTCAGGGGTGACTCCATATTGACCCCAGGGGCTGAGATCAGAATCACCCTCCTTCTGTGTTTCTAACACTGTAGCAGAGCTGCAGCTCTGCTGTAGTTGGGCTGAACATGGATTATTCTTTAAAATATTCTAAAAACCACATTTACTGCAATTGTCCAGCAATGTGCTGTATGCACAGGAGTGCGGGGTGGGGGTCGTGGGACAAATCTGAGTCCTTTGAGCAAAGCCTTTGAAAAACATGTTTGCAAAATCCCCCGGTTGTTCTAACATTTTCCTGCCCACCCCTGGGGCTCAAACTCTGGCTCTGCTCAGCCCCAAACCGCTCTCAGCCGCTGGGGATTTAGCTCCGCTCTGCACATTGCCGGTGGCCCCTTTGGGGCTGGGATATTCCCAAAGCTGTTCAGGGGACGTTCTGAACGCCGGGTCGGGCTGAGCCTGACCCACGAGCAAAGCAGTGACACGCGTGGGTGCAGCAAGCCGAGGGTGAGACACAACGGTGCCTTGCTCCAGTCCCTCTGCGTGTCCACGTCTTACAGCCCTGCTCTGCCTGAACTGTTCCCCGGGCTCCTGCCAGCTCCCTGGGCACAGTTCGGGGGCGCTGCGGGGTGGCTGGTGCCTTCACTCTGTATTTCCTGTGGGGGCAGAGCTTTGAGTGCAGGTGAATTCACCCTGTGTGGTGCCCATCCCTATAATGAGTGGGGCGAGGTCTCAGTCCCCACCTCTGGGTGTGGAAGGGAGCAGAGATCTGACATGATCATCCCTTTGGGGGATCTGCGCCCCTCAACCTCCACCTACATCCCTTTTTTGTTTTGTCTGTATTGTTACAGACAGACACACTCGCTGACAGATATTTTGAAATAAATGACCAAAATAATTGAAACTGGCACGATTATATGGTGTTATTTTGGCAAATGAAATATGCAGAATTTTGCAGAATTTTCAAATATTGTGTGCAGAATATTTAATATTTTGGCGCAGAATTCCCCTAGGAGTAGGAATCCACAGGAAACCTGTGATCTGGGTTCTCATCTCAGCCCCCCGGGGTCAATCCGGAGTCACCCCTGAGCGCTATGGGGGCAGGGCTGGGTTCTGATCTCAGTTCCCCTGGGGGTCAATCTAGAGTCGCTCTTGACTGCAACGGGTGCAGCACCAAGTTCTGGTCTCAGTCCTCCATGGTCAATACAAGGAGGTTGAACTGAGTTTTGAGGGGAAAGTTCTGGGGTCAGCTCCTCTTCTCCCCTCCCTCTCCCCGATCTTTAACAGTAAAGTTTCTCCAGGCCCCCAGATACTCACTTCTAGACACCCTGCTCCGCCCGGCGGCCAGCCAGCAGCCTGGAAAGGAGACGGCTCGTTAGGGGCCAGATCCCAGAGCGACTGGATCCTACAGCCTGGGATCAGACACACGCCCTGGTCTCATCCCTCCCTCCTCCCCACCCATGGGCACACGCCCTGGTCTCACATTCCCACCCCCACATAGGCACATGCCCCGGTCTCAGGTCCCGCCCATAGGCACACATCCTGGCTGTCTCCGATACTCACCAAGGAGGAGGACGGTGAGAGCAGACGCCATGACGGGGGCAGCGAGGGGCCCCTCAGCGCTNGGGCCCTGGCACAGCTGGGGAACTTGCCCGTGGGTTTTACATGTGAGCTCGCAGCCAGGGCCGCTTCGCAGGCTCCACAGCCACCACCGTGTGAACGACCCCCAGGCGGCTGTAGGACCCGGAGCTCTCCCCTGGGCGCTCCATGGCGTGGGCTCCCCATCCCACGGGCTCCCCATCCCACTGCTGTTAGCCATTTCTGCCACCCCCAGATGAAGGGGTGACGGTGACCCCGCTGCCCTTCCCCCACGCTGAGAAAGCCAGGCTGTAGTGGGGGGAATCTCGGGGGGGGAGGGGGTCACCTCACCTAGTGTCCGCCCCTCCTCCAGCCATGGGCAGCCTCGGCCAGGATCAGCGCCAGGGCCAGCAGGACCCCAGCGCTGAGGGCCAGACGCACAATGTTGCCCCGGGTGTAATCTGGGGGAGACAAAGGGGGTGGGGGGTTGGCGCAGTCAGACCCACCAGGGCTCCTCCCCTCCTCCTGCCCCCCCAGAACAGGAAGCTGCAACAGCTCCCTATCCCCCATCCCCCCACCCTGCCTCTGTCTGTGTGTCCCCGTGCGAACCCCTCGATCCATCCCACTGCAGGGAGCCCCTCCCCATGGCGTCTGGGCCCCACATACCCCCAGTAACTCCAGCCATTCTCCCCACCCAGCCCCAGCCCTTTGTGGCTCCCCCTGGGGGCGGCTCCTTGGGCAGAACGAACCCGTTTAACTAGCCGAGTGGGTCCCCTCCCCTGCCCCCTCGCTGCCTGGGGACTGGGGCAGAGTGACTAGGAGACGCCGATCTGGGGCCCTCACCTCTCACCACCAGCCACGCGGGGTCACTGGGGTGGGACACGGCAACCGGCTCCCGCGTGGTGTGATGGGAAGACGCGGGGAGCTACAGCTGCTCCTATCCGGCGCCGGCCACGGGGAACTCGGCCACGTCCGACACCGCGGTGACCAGGGCAGCGTCAGACCATGTGCAGGGTAGAAGGCTGCTCCCCCGCGGCTGGGACCCCCCCAGTGACTCCGTCCCCGCTCCCCGGCCGGGCGTCCCCTCTGCTGGGCCCAGGGCTTGCGGAGACCCCCTGGGGTCTGGCTGGGTGTGGGGCTGGGAGCCGAGGTGCCGGGCTCGGCCGCTCACCTGCTACAATGATCTGCACGGGGTCACTGGGCTCCGAGTAGGTAGCTCGTCCTGTTCTGTTGCTATAACGACAGGTGTAGCTGCCACCGTGTTCCCGTCCGGCGCTGGTGATGGGAAATTCGGCCTCAGAGCCAGCAGGGTCCATGTAATTCAGATAGTTCCCATCTCCAGCCTTGTAGAGGAGGAACCTCATGTCCAGGTGCTGATGCCGACACCGGATGGTGACGTTTCCCCCCATGGGGATCACCCCACCGGGGCTGACGGAGATGGAGGGTTTGGGGTAGGACCCCTCTGGATTCACAAACAAACAGGCAGTAAGTGGGGGTGACACAAACCGCGTCCGTCTCATTCAATCCTCTGCCCATCTGTCGCTCCAGCATTTTACCCCCCGCCCGTCCCTGGGGTGCAGGCCTGGCCCCGCGGCTCACAGCCAGGGAGAGACACAGCAGNTCAGATGCCCAACTCCCAGTGGGGTCTAAACCCAAATAAATCCATTTTACCCTGTATAGAGCTTATACAGGATAAACTCATAAATTGTCCACCCTCTATAACACTGATAGAGAGATATGCACAGCTGTTTGCTCCCCCAGGTATTAATACATACTCTGGGTCAATTAAAGTGATTTTATTAAATACAGAAAGGAGGATTTAAGTGGTTCCAAGTAGTAACAGACAGAACAAAGTAAGTCACCAAGCAAAATAAAACAAAACGCGCAAATCTATGTCTGATCAAACTGAATACAGATAAGATCCTCACCAGTTCCAGAATGCTCCCTTTTACAGACTAATCTCCTTTTAGCCTGGGTCCAGCAATCACTCACACCCCCTGTAGTTACTGTCCTTTGTTCCAGTCTCTTTCAAGTATCCTGGGGGGTGGAGAGGCTCTCTCTTTAGCCAGCTGAAGACCACATGGAGGGGTCTCTCAGGGGTTTAAATAGACTTTCTCTTGAGGGTGGAGACCCCCCTCCTCACTCCTATGCAAAGTCCAGCTCCAAGATGGAGTTTAGGAGTCACCTGGGCAAGTCACATGTCCATGCATGACTGACAGTTTTTACAGGTAGCAGCCATCGTTTACATGCTACCTTGAACTTCCTCAAGTAGACTTCCTATGTGGATTGGAGCATTCCAAGATCCATTGTCCTTTAAGTGTCTCTTGATTAGGTACTTAATTTCAACATTCCTTTCTCCAGGAACTGACCAAATGCTCTACTAAGGTTATTTAGAAATCAAGCCAGTACACGGCCAACATTCATAACATTCATAACTTCGAATACAAAAATGATACACGCATACAAATAGGATTAATACATTCAGGAGATCATAACCTTTGAGATATGTTACATGGCATATGTAGCATAAAACACATTCTAAGCATATTTCCATAAAGCCTTATGGGAGGTACCGTCACATCAGATTCCTTCAGTTCTCCAGTGTGAATTCAGCTCTCCCCCACAGCGGGTCAGGAGTGACTCTGGATTGACCCTGGTGCAGCTAAGCTCAGAACCCAACCCTGCCCCCACTGCAGTCAGGGGTGACTCCTGATTGACCCTGGGGGGCTGATATCAGAACCCGGCCCTGCCCCCACTGCAGTCAGGGGTGACTCCATATTGACCCCAGGGGCTGAGATCAGAATCACCCTCCTTCTGTGTTTCTAACGTTGTACCCGAGCTGCAGCTCTGCTGTAGTTGGGCTGAACATGGATTATTCTTTAAAATATTCTAAAAACCACATTTACTGCAATTGTCCAGCAATGTGCTGTATGCACAGGAGTGCGGGGTGGGGGTCATGGGACAAATCTGAGTCCTTTGAGCAAAGCCTTTGAAAAACATGTTTGCAAAATCCCCCGGTTGTTCTAACATTTTCCTGCCCACCCCTGGGGCTCAAACTCTGGCTCTGCTCAGCCCCAAACCGCTCTCAGCCGCTGGGGATTTAGCTCCGCTCTGCACATTGCCGGTGGCCCCTTTGGGGCTGGGATATTCCCAAAGCTGTTCAGGGGACGTTCTGAACGCCGGGTCGGGCTGAGCCTGACCCACGAGCAAAGCAGTGACACGCGTGGGTGCAGCAAGCCGAGGGTGAGACACAACGGTGCCTTGCTCCAGTCCCTCTGCGTGTCCACGTCTTACAGCCCTGCTCTGCCTGAACTGTTCCCCGGGCTCCTGCCAGCTCCCTGGGCACAGTTCGGGGGCGCTGCGGGGTGGCTGGTGCCTTCACTCTGTATTTCCTGTGGGGGCAGAGCTTTGAGTGCAGGTGAATTCACCCTGTGTGGTGCCCATCCCTATAATGAGTGGGGCGAGGTCTCAGTCCCCACCTCTGGGTGTGGAAGGGAGCAGAGATCTGACATGATCATCCCTTTGGGGGATCTGCGCCCCTCAACCTCCACCTACATCCCTTTTTTGTTTTGTCTGTATTGTTACAGACAGACACACTCGCTGACAGATATTTTGAAATAAATGACCAAAATAATTGAAACTGGCACGATTATATGGTGTTATTTTGGCAAATGAAATATGCAGAATTTTGCAGAATTTTCAAATATTGTGTGCAGAATATTTAATATTTTGGCGCAGAATTCCCCTAGGAGTAGGAATCCACAGGAAACCTGTGATCTGGGTTCTCATCTCAGCCCCCCGGGGTCAATCCGGAGTCACCCCTGAGCGCTATGGGGGCAGGGCTGGGTTCTGATCTCAGTTCCCCTGGGGGTCAATCTAGAGTCGCTCTTGACTGCAACGGGTGCAGCACCGAGTTCTGGTCTCAGTCCTCCGTGGTCAATACAAGGAGGTTGAACTGAGTTTTGAGGGGAAAGTTCTGGGGTCAGCTCCTCTTCTCCCCTCCCTCTCCCCGATCTTTAACAGTAAAGTTTCTCCAGGCCCCCAGATACTCACTTCTAGACACCCTGCTCCGCCCGGCGGCCAGCCAGCAGCCTGGAAAGGAGACGGCTCGTTAGGGGCCAGATCCCAGAGCGACTGGATCCTACAGCCTGGGATCAGACACACGCCCTGGTCTCATCCCTCCCTCCTCCCCACCCATGGGCACACGCCCTGGTCTCACATTCCCACCCCCACATAGGCACATGCCCCGGTCTCAGGTCCGGCCCATGGGCACACACCCTGGCTGTCTCCGATACTCACCGAGGAGGAGGACGGTGAGAGCAGACGCCATGACGGGGGCAGCGAGGGGCCCCTCAGCGCTGCCGCCAATGTCCCGGTGCCCAGCTCTGCCAAGCCCCATATAAGGAACTCAGCTGGTGGCTCCAGCTACAGGAAGCCAAAAATGTCTCGTCTCTTCCTGCCTCCATCACACCTTGTCTCTAATCTGCAGGCAAAATCTAGAGTAGCCAAAATAAGCAGAGGTCTCTGCAAAACCCAGGAAACCCTGGCCAAGTGCCATGCAGCTCATAGCTTCTCGTGTCTCTGTGGAGTGGGAGGACAGGTCACCCTCAATGTACCCTGCAGCATTGGGGAAGGTGCACCAGGCTGGAAGCCAGGAGGCCACAGGGTCTGGCCTTTGATCTTCGACTGACCACTATTTCCATGCAGATTCCCCCACCCCTGCTTTATTGCATTCTGGTTTCAAACATGGCTGGAGACCCATAAAGGTAAAATTAATACGTAATCACAAAATTAAAGGATGGCATCGTAATGCATGTGCACAAGGGGGCAGAGTTAAGGGTGTTTGGGAAACCTTAACTGTGGTTCTGGAGGGTTTGGACTGTGCAGCCTTCCTGCCCAGCCTGCAAACCTGCCCATGTTTGACAGGAACTGTGGCACTGTGTGAGGAGCGGGGGCGATGGGGAACACCTGGGTTAGCTGCTTCTTGTGCCGTAATTGAGTGTTGATCGCCTGGTTCTAAGGGTCTTTTCTCAGCGTGTGAATTAAATCGATGAGGTTCAAAAGAAATTCTGAGAAAGAGAAATTCCATCTTGTGCCCCCAGTGGGTCTGTGATGGGTTGCTCCCCCCGCCTCCGGGGTGCCACATGATGTACTGGGGTACCACTGAGCCCACCTGTTCCACCAGCCTGGGCTCCCTTACACTGTCCTGCTGAGCCAGGCCCTCAAGCCTTCCCCAGCACACACACAGGTAGGGACGCACCCAGCTGCAGAGAGACACAGACACTGAAACCAGCTCGGCGTGCGAAGCCTTCAGCTCAGGAGCTGCCGAGCACTCAAGCGCACACCCCCTCTGGAGTGTAAACCCCAAACTGCGCTGTCTTGTGANGAGGTTCAAAAGAAATTCTGAGAAAGAGAAATTCCATCTTGTGCCCCCAGTGGGTCTGTGACAAGTTGCTCCCCCCGCCTCCGGGGTGCCACATGATGTACTGGGGTACCACTGAGCCTGCCTGTTCCACCAGCCTGGGCTCCCTTACACTGTCCTGCTGAGCCAGGCCCTCAAGCCTTCCCCAGCACACACACAGGTAGGGACACACCCAGCTGCAGAGAGACACAGACACTGAAACCAGCTCGGCGTGCGAAGCCTTCTGCTCAGGAGCTGCCGAGCACTCAAGCGCACAACCCCTCTGGAGTGTAAACCCCAAACTGCGCTGTCTTGTACTGCACAGAGAACTGTACAGCGTCAGCGCATGAAATTCGCTCCCTCCCGCAACGGGGAGGAAGATCTGCACAGCTTTTTGCCCCTATTTAAGAATTCCACAAACTGGTTTTAGAGAAAACAAACACAAGTTTATTAGCTACAAAAGACAGATTTTAAGTGATGATAAGGGATCGCCAACAGATCACCCAGAAAATAAAACCAAAACGCAATATAAGATACTAAAGAAACTGGTTACAAGCAGTGATTTCTCACCCTAAATGTTGTTTTAAGCAGATTGCAGAGTTTCTTGAAGGCAAACTGCTCTTGCTTGCAACTTAAAACTCCAGGTATTCCTGTCACAGGCCAGACACCTTTTCCAGCCTGGGCTCAGTCCTTCTCTGCTCCCTGACCCCTACTCCCCTTTGTCTTTGTTTCTTAGATGTTCTCAGCAGTCATCTGGGGCAGGGATTCAGTGAAGAATGAACCCTGATTATCTCACTTCCCAGCCTTCAATAGGTTTAACATATGGCGGGAATGCTTTGTTTTCCGGTGTGATTCCCCCTCACCTCAGTGGAAAAATACTGGTATTCCATCATGGAGTCCAGTACCAGGTGAATGAATCACACGGCCCTGCAGGGTCAAAGCAACCTTGAGTCTGAAGTTGTTTGGAGCATCCCAGAAGGCGGGAGATTAGCATCTTCAAAGACCTATTGTTCTCCCGAATGGTCCATTGACTGGTCCCCAGCGAGCCAGCCAGACTGGTTGCATTTCTGTCTGGTGGGCGTTCCCCAGGGGCAAACACTTTTCCAGGACAGATGTATAGCCAATATTCCTAACTTTAGATACAAAATGCTCCATGCGTACAAATAGGATAATCCTAGTCGGTAAATCATCACCTTTCCAATGATACCTCACAAGACCCATCTTGCATAAAACACCATCTTAGTTATGCTATAATCATATTATAACAATATTTCTATGAAGAATACGGGGTGTAGTGTCACCAGGTCACCAGGGACCTTCTAATGCCCCCGCAGAGACCCTGCCCCCGAGCTGGAGGAGACACTGTCAGTGGTTATGTGGCCAGGCCCCTAGAGAGGGACGTGACTCAGGCTTTGTTTATACGCCATTGGCTAGCGGCAGGAGAAAGCTGGGGACCAGGAAGGTTTGATTCTGTTCCGGGCTCTGGCAGGGGAGTGGGGTCTAGTGGTTAGAGGAGGGGGGCTGGGAGCCAGGACTCCTCATGTAACTGCTAAGCACCGAGCCCCTTCTGTTCGCAGGCCCAGGTTGGCAGGGCTCCCGCTGGCAGGCACCGCCCACACGCAGCTCCCGTGCCGGGGTTTTCTTCACGGGGACCAACGTGCCCTCGGCTGGAGCCGGTGACAAAACAAACGGCCCGTTCTCCCCGCGACCCGCCGGGCTGTGCAGACACCGGCCGGGCCGCAGCCGGCACCGAGATCCGGGAGAACGGGAATCCCGGCCTGATGTGCCACGGACAGGCAACTTCCTGTGTAAATACGGGGTGTCCCTAGTGATACGGGGCTGTCGGCAACACGACCTCGCCTCCCCGGCCCCTCCCCCATTCTGCCACCCCCAGACTCTGTCCCATCACCCCTCTGGCCCCTCCCCTGTTCTGCCCCTGAGCCCATATCCCACCACCACCACCCGGCCCCTCCCCTTTTCAGCCCCCACAGGCCCTGTACCCTCACCACCCTTGGGCCCATCCCCGTTCTGAC
>QXTE01000795.1:64669-80766 GCA_003942145.1 Platysternon megacephalum
CACACACACACACACCCCGCCTGCTTTGTTGCATTCTGAGTTCAAAGCTGGTAGGTAAAATTAATACGTGATCATGCAATTAAAGGGGGCAGAGTTAAGGAAAACTTAACTGTGGCATTTCCTGGTGCTGGAGGGTTTGACTCTGCAGCCTTCCCTCTCAGCCTGCCAACCTGCCCACCTGTGACATGAGCTGTGATGGGGGACGCCTGGGTTTGCTGCCCCTTGCACCATAGCTGAGCGGTGATGACGGGTTTACACTGTAACGCCTGGTTCTAAGGGGCTTTTCTCAGTGTGTGAATTAAATAAACCAGATTAAAAAGAAACCGGGAGGAAGAGAAATTCCATCCCAGGCCCCCAACGGGTCACCAGCCAGGACCCCAGGGACCTTCTAATGCCCCCGCAGAGACCCTGCCCCCGAGCTGGAGGAGACACTGTCAGTGGTTATGTGGCCAGGCCCCTAGAGAGGGACGTGACACAGGCTTTGTTTATAC
This sequence comes from Platysternon megacephalum, assembly GCA_003942145.1. Classification (NCBI taxonomy): domain Eukaryota; kingdom Metazoa; phylum Chordata; order Testudines; family Platysternidae; genus Platysternon; species Platysternon megacephalum. Next base: position 65,161 of record QXTE01000795.1, read on the forward strand.
GCCATTGGCTAGAGGGCAGGAGAAAGCTGGGGGTCAGGGGGCTCCATTCCTGGCTCCGGGAGGGGAGTGGGGTCTAGTGGTTAGAGCAGGGGGCTGGGAGCCAGGACCCGGGTNATTCAGCCTCTCTAGGAGTCTGTCCCCTACCAGGGTTGACACCGTCTGCCCATGGGGCTTGGGGGCAGGGGGTTCATCCATACGTAGCACAGGACCCGGCTGCATGAGAGATTCCCCACCCCCCCACCAGCCCCACCTGAGGCCAGCCAGGGAGCCTGACCAGTGGGCCCCCTGCAGCTCTGCCCCCCCCCCCAGGGTTGGAAATAGAGTCTGTGACAAGACCCACCTTTCCCCAGGCCTTGGGAACGGGGGGGGGCTGTGAGTGCAGGGGAGGGGGCTGTCGGGGGTGGATCTGGGGGAAGGGGAGGATCTAGTGACTTCTCCCCCACAGCTGCACTGACCGTGAACGTTTTGGTTCCCCGAGGGGATCTAGAGCCCACGGACGGGCCCTGTTAGCGTTTGTAGGAGCTGAAATAAATCCACGGGCTGCACCCACCCCCGATCCTCACAGTCTGGGGGGGGCAGGACATTGAACCAGGGGACGATTCCCATCTGCTTCGCCAGACCCCGGGAGCCAGATTCGGCTCCTAGTTACTCCGGGGGGAGGGGGGGGGGACAGGAGAACGGGGCCGGGTCTGAGCTCACGGGGGGAGTTTGGGTTGAGTTTTGGGGAAGGTTCAGGGCTCAGTTCCTCTTTCCCCACCCTATGCATCCCCTCCCCCGTCCCTGATGTTACCGTCCTCCCCATAGACAGATATTCACCTCCCCACACTTCGCTCTTCCCCGCCAGCCAGCAGCCTGGAGAGGAAACTGGTGTTAGGGGCTACATCTCAGAGCAACTGGATCCTACACCCTGGTCCCAGATCCCCCCCATGGGAACACGCCCTGGTCTAAGATCCCCCTCCCCATGGACACCCGCCCTGGTCTAAGATTCCCCACATGGGCACATGCCCTGGTCTCATTTTCCCCCCATGGACACACACACCCTGGTCTCAGATCCCCCCCATGGGCACACGCCCTGGTCTCAGATCCCCCCTCCCCGCCCCCGCCATTGGCACATGCCCTGGTCTTAGATCCAGACCCTCCATGGGCACACGCCCTGGTCTCATTTTCCCCCCATGGACACACACACCCTGGTCTCAGATCCCCTCCATGGGCACACACCCTGGCTTTATCCGATACTCACCGAGTAAGAGAACGATGAGAGCAGATGTCATGATGGGGGCAGCGAGGGGCCCCTCAGCGCTGCCACCAACACCCCAGAGCCCAGCTCCACTGAGCCCCAAATGAGAAACTCAGCTGGTGGCTCCAGCTACAGGAAGTCGATGATGTCTCATCTCTTCTTGCGTCCATCACACATTGTGTCTAATCTGCAGGCAAAATCTAGCACAGCCAAAGCAAGCAGAGGTCCCTACAAAACGCAGGAAACCCTGGGCCCATCGGCCTGGCCAAGCATCATGCAGCTCCCAGCTTGTACATGACTCTGTGGGGAGGGGGGAGAGGTTACCTTCAGTGTAACTTGCAGCATTGGGGAAGGTGCATCGGGCTGGGAGCCAGGAGACCACAGGGTCTTGTCTTCAATCTTCAACTGACCACTACAGTAGAACCTCAGCGTTAGAACTGACCAATCAGCCACACACCTCATTTGGCACTGGAAGTGAGCAATCAGATGGCAGCAGAGATAACTTAAAAAAAAAGCAAATACAGAACAGTTCTGTGTTAAACATAAACTGCTAAAAACATAAAGGGGAAGTTTAAAAAGAAAGATTTGACACGGGAAGGAAACTGTTTCTGTGCTTGTTTCATTTAAATTAAGATGGTTAAAAGCAGCATTTTTCTTCGGCATGGTGAAATTTCAGAGCTGTACTAAGTCCGTGTTCAGTTGTATGTAGTCAATGTTCCGTTGTAAACTTTTGAACGACCGGCAATAACCTTTTGTTCAGAGCAGCGAATATTTCAGAGTTATGAACAACCTCCATTCCCGAGGTGTTTGTCAGGTTCTACTGTATTTCCATGCAGATTCACAAACAGACCCGTCCACACCCCCCACCCACCCACCCCCACACACACACACACACACACCCCGCCTGCTTTGTTGCATTCTGAGTTCAAAGCTGGCTGGTGACCCATGTAGGTAAAATTAATACGTGATCATGCAATTAAAGGGGGCAGAGTTAAGGAAAACTTAACTGTGGCATTTCCTGGTGCTGGAGGATTTGACTCTGCAGCCTTCCTGCTCAGCCTGCAAACCTGCCCACCTGCGACATGAGCTGTGATGGGGGACACCTGGGTTTGCTGCCCCTTGCGCCATAGCTGAGCAGTGATGACGGGTTTACACTGTAACACCTGGTTCTAAGGGGCTTTTCTCAGCGTGTGAATTAAATAAACCAGATTCACCAGAAACCGGGAGGAAGAGAAATTCCATCCCAGGCCCCCAACGGGTCACCAGCCAGGACCCCAAGGACCTTCTAATGCCCCCGCAGAGACCCTGCCCCCGAGCTGGAGGAGACACTGTCAGTGGTTATGTGGCCAGGCCCCTAGAGAGGGACGTGACACAGGCTTTGTTTATACCCCATTGGCTAGAGGGCAGGAGAAAGCTGGGGGTCAGGGGGCTCCATTCCCGGCTCCGGGAGGGGAGTGGGGTCCAGTGGTTAGAGCAGGGGGCTGGGAGCCAGGACCCGGGTGTGATGGTGGTGCCGTCGCCCGTCCGTTCTCACCCAGCGCTGGGTAACGCCGGGGGCACCGCGACTCGGGGGCAGCGTTAGAAGATGGTTCAGGAGCCCGGCCGGATGGTCCCAATGGCCTTCGTAAATCCTTAAGCCCCCTACTCACCTGCTGTCCCCGAACCGCCCGGGAGCCTCCCCCCATAGCTGCTCTTGGCCCCACAAAGCAGGAGGGGGGGGAGCAGTAGATCCGCTGCCGAGCAGAGTCGCCCCCCAGCCTGACCCCCCCCCCCCCCCGCCCCTCCCCCCCTTTTCCCCCCCCCCGCCCGCGCCCCCTGCCCCCCTCCCCCGCCGCCCTCACCCCCCCCCCCCCCCTGCCCCCCCCCCCCCCCCCTCTCCTGTACCCTTCGACCCCGTGTCTCGGACCCCCAGACCTTTGTCCTCCCACTGGCCAGAACCAGCCGGCTCCCAACACGGGCTGGGCCTCCGGGTCATCACTTGCTCGGTTCCACCATGTCCAGCGTCCAGGCTGCTAGGTGAGGTCACACCTGGCACTTTGCACCAGCAAACCCCCTCTCCCACCACCTCGTTACACACGCAGCACACAGGGGAAACTGAGGCACTCACAGTGCTCATACAAAGCACCAAGAAAATTGCCCACTTTGTCACATGAAGGGGCCTGGCCAACCTCCTTCTCAGGTGACGTCCGCTGCAGGATCTATTCTTAGCCAAGTGGCGTGGGACAGAGATGGGACGGGGGGCTGGGAGGAGTTGTGGTTTCTGGCCCCTGTGAGGGGGGGACGTAGGGGTAAATTTAGATCCTGAGTTGTTAAAGGAGCAGCTGATAAAACCACAAAAGGGCAAGTCTGCCCAGAGCCAGCGCTCGCTTCCTGTTTCTGCTACTGCCACTGAAACTCTGCGTAAACCTGATGCCCCGGCTGCTACCCTGTAATATACCCCAGCTCTGGGAGGAAAGTGGGGTCCAGCGGTTAGAGCAGGAGGGCCCCGCGCCTCTCCCCCCGATCTATCCCATCTCCCCCAGGTGTTACACACACTCCTGGTGTGGGGACAGGGGGGCTGTGGGGTTGGGCAGTTTGTGATTCTGTGTTTATTACAAATCTGGAGCTTAACAGGATGCGCTCTCCAAGGGAGGGGCTGGGTCACCATCCCAATTGCACAGATGGGGAAACTGAGGCACCGAGTGAGGGGACCTGGTCAAAGTCCAGACCTGGGAATAGAACCCAGGAGTCCTGAGGCCCAGCCCGGTACTTGATCCACTAAGGCAGTGGTTTTCAAACTTTTTTTCTGGTGACCCAGGTGAAGAAATGTGTTGATGCCCATGATCCAATGGAACTGGGGCTGAGGGGTATGGGGTGTGGGAGGAGGCTCTGCGCTGGGGCAGGGGGTTGGGGTGTGGGAGAGGGTCAGGGCTCTGGGCTGGGGGTGCAGGTTCTGGGGTGGGGCTGGGGATGAGGGGGTCGGGGTGTAGGAAGGGGCTCCAGGTTTGAGGGGGCTCAGGGTTGGGGCGGGGGATTGGGGCGCAGGCTTACTTCCAGCTGCTCCCGGTCAGCGGCGCAGCCGGGATGCGGAAGCAGGCTTCCCATCTGTCCTAGCACCACGGATGGCGCTGCACCCCAGAAGCGGCCAGCAGGTCTGGATCCTAGGCGGAGGCGCACAAGCGGCTCCTTGTGGCTCTGGCCCGCAGGCACTGCCCCCGCTGCTCTCATTGGCCAGGAACTGGCCAATGGGAGTGTGGAGCCGGTGCTCAGGGTGGGGGCAGCACACGGAGCCCTGTAGCCCCCCTGCTTACGAGCCGGACCTGCTGCTGGGTAGTAGCTTTATTAGTAGTTTTACTAGTACTTTTTACTGGCCGGCCTCCAGGGTGCTGAGCAAGGTGACCCAGTGCCTGGCATTACGCAACCCAGTACTGGGTCATGACCCAAACTTTGAAAACCTCTGCACTAGGGCACAGGACCATTGTGATTGACACGCAGAGCAGGGCCCAGCCCCTCTAGCAGGGGGCGGCAGGGACACACACACACACACACACACACACACACACACAGTTACTCCTGGGGGAATTCTGTGCAGCTGCGGACACGTAGAATTCATCGGTCCCATGTAATTTTGTTTTTTCCCTGCATATAATACATTCTGCCCATTTCATACATTTTTATATACGCAGAAGAATAAATGGACACAAATCTGACATCAGGAATCATAACATTCAAAAACCAGCAGGAGAACACTTCAATCTCTCTGGTCACTCAATAACAGACCTCAAATTGGCAAATCTTCAACAACAAAACTTCAAAAACAGACTCCAACGTGAAACTGCAGAACTGGAATTAATTTGCAAACTGGACACCATCTGATTAGGCCTGAATAAAGACTGGGAGTGGTTGGGTCATTATAAAACCTAAACTTAATTTCCCCAATACTAATTTCTCCCTCCTGTTACTCACACCTTCTTGTCAACTGTCTGTAATGCGCCACTCTCTTACCACTTCAAAAGTTATTTTTCCTCCCTTGGTATCCTGCTGCTAATTGATTTGTCTCGTTAGACTGACCTCACACTTGGTAAAGCAACCCCCATCCTTTCATGTATTTATACCTGCTCCTGTATTTTCCACTCCAGGCATCCGCTGAAGTGGGTTCTAGCCAGGGGCGGCTCCAGGCACCAGCGCACCAAGTGCGTGCCTGGGGCGGCAAGCCGCGGGGCGGTGGCCTGCCGGTTGTTGTGAGGGCGGCCGTCAGGCTGCCTTCGGTGGCGTGCCTGAGGGAGGTCCGCCGGTCCCGCGGCTTCGGCGGTAATTCGGCGGCGGGGACACCGAATCCACGTTACCAGCGGACCTCCCGCAGGCGTGCCGCCGAATCTGCGTTACCAGCGGACCTCCCGCAGGCGTGCCGTCGAATCCGCGTTACCAGCGGACTGCCGTGCTTGGGGCGGCAAAAACCATCGAGCCGCCCCTGGTTCGAGCCCACGAAAGCTTATGCCCAAATAAATGTGTTAGGTGCCACAAGGACTCCTCGGTTGTTTCTGACCAAGAAGTGCTGCAGTTTGGCATTTTGCCCACCAGAGGCCGCTGTGGCGCCAGAGCAGCCAGCAGCATAAATACAGCCCCCTGTTCTGGCGCCACAGCGGCCCCTGGTGGGACCAAGGCAAAACTGCAGCACTTCTGGGGCAGAATGTATTTTCTGTGGGGGGGAAATTCTCTGCCTGCCCCGTGCTGCAGAATTCCCCCAGGAGCAGAAGTTCATCACAGCACCTGCCAGAGCCCGGTTAGGGCAGAGTGGGGCACACAGGGGTGCTGGGGGGTCACAGACTGGGGCTCAGGAGCTAGTGGGGTGACAGCGTTGAGTCTGGGGATTGGGGAGGAGGCGGGGGACGGGGGTTGTGGGGACAGGGGCTGATGTGCCTGACTGAATGGGGGAGGCTTGAGGTCAGCCAGGGTCTGCGTGGGGGAGGCTTCCCAGCTCCCTAACAATCCCCCCCGCCCAAAAAAAAAACCCTCCCGCCCACACCCAATGTTCCAGGTTCACTCCTAGGCTCCTTCCCTCTCTCTCAGCTCCTCCGTTACCCCTGACTCCCCCAAGCCTTTGCGCTGCTTCTGTCAGGTGCAGGAAATACAGTTCTGTCGTGTGATTGAAATGAATTACTCAAAGTTCTGTGTTAATCTGCCTAATAAGGAATTATTATTTTTCTTTTTAAATACCAGAATCTTTTTTTTTTTTTTTGGTCTGTATTTTTACAGACATATTTCTTAGGACCGTTCATTGCAGCTTGAGCCATCCTCTTGCGCTGTCTTTCTTGGCTGTTCTGAGTAGGGTGACCAGATGTCCTCTTTTTATAGGGACAGTGCCGATATTCAGAGTTTGTCTTATATACGCGCCTAAAACCCTCCACCCCCTGTCCCAGCTTTTCACCCTTGCTATCTGGTCACCCTAGTTCTGAGTTCCCACTCAAATCAAGACAGCTAGTCCTCCATGCCAACTCTCAACGGGACTTTCTCCCAGCCAGCTCTCTGTCTGGCGCCCTTCGATGACACAGCTCGGCCACCGGGTCCCTTTCACTGGTTCCCAACTCGCTGGGTCCCTTCATTTCTGGTGCCGGTTGTTACCTCACTGGCTGCTGGTGTCTCTCTCCCGGTGCTGGGCAGCCTCCCTCCAAACTCTACCAGCCGTTTCTGCCGGGAGCGCTCCGGGCTGCAGGGAGCTGCTGTCTGATGTCCCATCTGTTTTCTTTCTCACCCTACTTCAGCTGCCCAGGAATCCTTGGGGTTCTCCCCACCGCAGCTGTTTCGTGGCTGTTTTCAAGGAATCCCCCCTCCCTCAGCCCCGAATCTCCAGCAGCTGCTCCTTATCCCAGCTGGGAACCTCCAGTGACTCCGTCCCCACTCCCCAGCCAGGCGTCCCCTCTGCTGGGCCCAGGGCAGAGCCTGGCTCTGAGCGCCGAGATCCCCTGAGGATCCAACTGGGTGTGGGGCTGGGATGCCGGGCTGGGCCTGCTACCACCGGCTACACGGGGTCGCTGGGCTCTGACCAAACGGGTGAGTCTGATTTGGTGCTATATCGGCAGCTGCAGCTCCCTGCATCAGTTCAATGGCATTTCTTTGTCTGTCTATCACACGATAATTTTTGAAGACAACGTTAAATTGATTCAAAAATTTCTCGGCATCGGTGGGAAGAACCTTGTTGGTTTTGGTGACAACTGGAAAACCGCAGCACCAGAAAAGCCTGATTTTCTGCACCCTGCCCATTAAATTGGTGCTGTAGGCAGAGGCGCTTTGTGACATCAGAGTTAACTCAGCCAGTCAGTGCTAACTCTCTCCAGGTGATTTGCATAATTCATCCCCATTGGTTAAAATGAGTCAACCTGCAGGTTTCAATGGGGAGATGACCCAGGCAGGTGGCAGGGTGAGGATTTAAGATCAGGGTTAGGGGAGTGAGTGAGTGACGGGCGGGTGAGTTGCTGAGTTACCTTAGATGTCACAAGGCCACTGCTCAGGCTCCTTTGCCTGCAGCACCACATGGGAACCGACTGCCAAGGGGAAGTTTTTGTTCATCTGAAACTTATAAAACAAGAAGAACAGACGAGGAATGGCTTAGACGATTTGATAATAAACTGTAGGGTTTGGGGCATTATCCAGTGCAATTGTTACTGGTTCAGGGATGGAAACTGGGCCCACATAAACAAACAAGTGTCCGACCCTCTAGTTAGTCTCTTTTAAGATCGAGTAAATAATTTTCAATTAATTATCGATATGATGAATTTTGCTGCCTTCTCTCCTATAACCGAATATGAGCAGTTTGTGATTCTCTTGAATGTGGAAGTTCTTCTAAAATCAGGGTGAATAAAAAGGATTTTTTCAAAAACAAAAAAACCACAAAAGGGATTTAAGAAAAATGTCAATTGGCTTATTTTCATTTAAATTAAGAACGTGGGTTGTTGTTTTTTAAAACAAGACTATTGGGGATTAAATTGGAAATTATGACAACCTATGTTAATGCCTAGACTTGCTATAGTTTAGTCCGCGTTTGCTGCCCAGTTTTAATGGAAGTCAAACCGCTGAATTTGTGGAAGTTGTTGTCTGAGCACCTGGAACCAGAGTTTGTTGAAATGGTAAAACCAGCTTTTGACAGCAGTAGCCTCTTCTGCAGGCACAGAAAGAATATTTTTTTCATTTCAGTGTATTCAGCTAGTTCAGTTCAATGACACATTCATTCAAATTTCAGATACTGACTGGGAGCTGAGAAAGCAGGAAAGCTTCTTTTCCTCTTCCAATCTATGAATCAGAGGGGATCAGAGCTATTAGTTCTGAAATCTGAGAGAAACGATGACCAGAAACAATCAGTCCATTTCACTAACTGCAGATACCTCCTTACATCAGTTAGGTTCAAATGAAAAATACGTTTCGATACACCTTTTTTGTTATTATGTATTCAGCACATTTAAAGTAATTTTATTTAATTAATAAACATATTGAAAATGCTGTTTCTGTGCATTTTTGAGTGCATTTGAATTTCCATCCCAACAGAGCTTGGACAAATCAGAAGTAAAAAAATCATCATAATCTAGGAAATAAATGAATCATTTGCCATTTTCCAACATAATCAAAATGTAAAAATTAGACTGAAGAAATGTAAATTACTCCATTTAACTGCTTAAATAAATGTGCATAGATATAGTTTGCCATCATGGTTAGCACCAGAAAAAGCCCCAGATTTAGCATTAAGACTATATTTAGTTGCAAATCAACAGTTTTAATGGTTATCAACTAATGAGAATCAACCTATCATTAGGAAAATAACTAAAAAGTACAACATTAAAACCTCCTCAACCCCCCTGTTGTAACCACTAGACACCACTCCCCTCCCTGAGCCGGGGAGAGAAACCAGGAGTCCTGAATCCTAGGGCAGGTAGATCGAGGTGGGGAGCAGAGCTGGGGTCTCATCTGCTCTGTCTCAGGGTTGGTCCTTCCCCTGCAAAGACATGAAGCAGATATGTCCATGAGTTGACCCTGATCCCCATGTATCAGCCCTGCCCCTCTACCCTACCGGGCAGCCGGAACGGGGGGGCCCAGGACAGAGTCCCTGCCCCCCACGCTCTGCCGGGGGAGCCCCGTCCCCCTCCAGCTGCTGAGCCTGGATACCCTAGAGACAGGTTCCCGCCTGCGGCAGCACAGCACCCCCTAGTGCTGCCCAGGGGCTTTGGGGCCAGCTCTCACTGCCAGGGGAGAGCGCCCCCAGCTGGCCCCCTGCCCCACCCCCTGGGTTTCCTTCCCTGTCTCCCATCCAAGCCCCGACCCCTTCCCAGCCCGGCTTAGCAGCAGGTTTAACCCTTCCCTCGCTGGGCGGGGCACTCACTTCCTCGGGTTCTTCTGTAGCAGAGGAAGGCCAGGAGGAGGAGGAGGCGATGATGGTGCGGATCAGATCCGGTGCTGCGCTTGGTTCCGATGCCCCTGGGAAGCAGCACCAGGCCGTGAGCACCGTGAGCAGCTTATTCGTTACCTGCTGCCCTAACCCCTCCCCCTCGAGGACCCAGGGACCCACAGCAGAACATGCTAAGGGGCTAGTAGGGGGACAGGAGCAGAGGGGATTCTGGGTAATAGTGGTCAGGGGGCTCACTCACAGAGGGGATTCTGGGTAATAGTGGTCAGGAGCCCGTCCTGGGCCAGCTGCCCCGTGTGCTCGGAGCTGTACAGACACACGACACAGAGATGGTCCCTGCCCCAGCCAGGTGCCATTCACACCTGGAGTCCCTGCGGAGATGGTCTGGGCGCAGCTGTTCCTATTTCAGAGGAGGAACGTCCCTGTGTCTATAGAGCTACAGGGGAGCTTGTCTGCCAAACGGGGCTGTATCAAACCAGGGGGCGCTAATACCGACAGCCCAGACTGGCTCTGAGACCCCCGGGAGGGTCTGGCTGGGGGTGGATCTGGGTCTGGGAACGGGGACGCCGAGCCGGGCCCCTCACCTCTCAGCACCAGCTCCACGGGGTCGCTGGGGTACGACCCGGCGAACGGCTCCGATCTGCTGTGATAGGAGCAGCCACGGCCGGCTCCAGGCACCAGCGTAACAAGCAGGTGCCTGGGGCGGCCAATGAAGAAGGGGGCGGCACGTCCGGCCGTTCGGCGGCAATTCGGCGGCGGGGCCGTCCCCCCCTCTCGCAGCGAAGGACCTGCCGCCGAATTGCCGCCGTAGAAGGAAGCGGCGCTAGAGCTGCCGCCGGTCGCGATCGTGGCTTTTTTTTTTTTTTTTTTTTGCTGCTTGGGGCGGCAAAAACACCAGAGCCGGCCCTGTGAGCAGCTGTAGCTCCCGCCGTGCTCCCGGCGCACGTGGCTGATGGGAAACAGCCTCCAACCCGTCCGAATCCACGTGTGAAACATGGCGTCCCTCTTTATTCAGCACGAACCGCACGCCCCGGCGCTGCCCCCGACACCAGACGGTCACGGATCCCCCCAGGGAGACACACACACACCCCCGGGGCGGATGGAGACGGAGGGCTTGGGCAGGGTGGGCTCTGGGAGCAGAAGGAGACAGGCCGTGAGACGCAGACCCTGGGCGGGGAGGGGCCGACACGGCGACCCAGCCACCGGCCCCCACCCAGCACAGCTCCCCATTGAGTGCTGGGTTTCCAGGGGAGTGGGGAGGGGCTGGCTGAGCAGCCCCTGGCCCCCGAGCCCTCTGTGCGTTCCCCAAGACGGGGAGGATCCCCCGGGAACCCCCTTCCTCGGACTCAAATCTCCAGTGGCTGCTGCTCCCCGCAGTGACTCCGTCCACCATGGGAGGTGGGTTGACCCCCCCTTTCTGGGAGGCCAGCCCTGGAGCCCCCCCACACACACCCCCGCCTCACTGCACAAAGCCCCGTTTCTCATGGCAGGAGCCCTGAGTGCATCTCGCCACCCCCTCCCCCGGCCGAAGAACCCCCGGGCCGGCCCCAGTCCTGGGTCAGCCCCAGCCAGCCAACTGACCTGAGCTCCAGCCATGCCGGCCGAGCAGCCCCTGGGCCCCGAAAGCTCTGTGTGTCCCCCGAGATGGGGAGTATCCCCCTGGGAAAGGCCCCCTGCTCCGCAGCTTCCCCTGGGGCCAGGGATCCCCCCTCCCTCAATCTCCAGTGCCCAGCGTCCCTCGGCAGCGGCTCCAGCCAGGGAGGCAGAGCTGTCCCTGGCCTATTATACCCACCACCCGCTCCCCGGCCGGGCGTCGCCTCTGCTGAGCCCAGGGCTTAGGGAGTCCCAGCAGCATGGACCCCCCCGCGAGGGTCCGGCTGGGGGTGGGGCTGGGAGCGGGGACACCGAGCCGGGCCCCTCACCTGCTACCACCAGCTGCACGGGGTCGCTGGGCTCTGAGGAGATGAAGGGCTCTGATTGGAGCCGGTAGCTGCAGCTGTAGCTCCCTCCGTGCTGCCGGCCCACGGTGGGGATGTGGAACTCGGCCCCATCCCCAGCAGGGTCCATGTGTCGCTGCGGGTTCAGGTCTCCAGCCTTGTGCAGGAAGAACCTCACGTCCCGGCGCTGCCCCTGACACCGGATGGTGACGTCTGCCCCTGGGGCGGTGACCCCAGTGGGGCTCAGAGAGATGGAGGGTCTGGGTAAGCTGGGATCTGCGCACAGGAGACAGGCTGTGAGAGCCAGACCCAGGCACCCATCCAGCCCCGGCCTCCCCGGCCGGCCCCAGCCACGGGCAGATCCAGGGGCCCCCAGGCAGAGATTCTCTCCCAGATCCCAGAGCTCCCCCCACCCAGAATCCCGGCCCTGCGAGCTGGGCTCCCAGCCCCACAGACACCGAGCCGCAGCTCCCTAGTTCTTGGGATCCTCATAAGCCGTGTGTGGCCCCTGCCTCATTCACTGCGTCCGGCCCCCTGAGCACAGAGCGACTCACGGGCTGGTCTCTGGTGCCCGGCACCGCCCAGCACCACAGGCCCCGAGCCGCACACAAGAAGGGAGTCAGCCTCCCATTCTACACAGGGGGAAACTGAGGAACAGACAGATTCACTTTCCTTAGTGAGCTCCCAGGGGCAGGGACTGTCTCTTCACTCTGTGTTTATGCAGCGCCTGGCACAACGGGACCCTGATCATGGTGGGGGCCCTACATGCTCCCGCAACACAAGGGCTCCAGCGCTATTGAGGTCAGCGTTTGCAGAGGTCTCCGCTAACTGTGGGCGTCTCGGTTTGTGGGCGCTCGGCCTGAGATCCCCCAAGATTGAGCCCCCCCCCCCCCCCCACAGGGAAGGACACTTTTGAAACCCGTGACGTGCTCCCATCACACAGAATCTGTGGCCGCGCCAGGAGCTGGGCCAGATCTCCTGGGTCCCAGCCCAGCGCCGTGTCCAACAAGCCACCGCTCCTCCTGCAGCCCCTGCCTCATTCAGCCTGGGCCGGGGCCTGGAGAAGAGAGGGGAGGGGATCACGGGATTAAATAGCGACTCACGGTTCCCACGCACAAGGGGCAGCATTAAAGTCGCCTCCCTGCCCTGAGTCTCCAGGGGCTGCTGCTCCCCCCAGCTGGGGAACCCCCCCAGTGACTCCGTCCCCACTCCCCAGCCGGGCCTCCCCACTGCGGGGTCAGGGCTCAGGGCAGAGCCTGGCTCTGAGCGTCCCATTGGCACCGAGCTCCCGTGAGGGTCTGGCTGGGGGTGCGGCTGGGAACGGGGACGCCGAGCTGGGCCCCTCACCTCTCACCACCAGCTCCACGGGGTCGCTGGGCTCCGACACGGTGCTTGACTCCAATCTGCTGTGATAGGAGCAGCTGTAGCTCCCGCCCTGCTCCCGGCGCACGTGGCTGATGGGAAACTCAACCTTCAACTTGTCCGTATCCATGTGTGAAACCTGGCGTCCTCCTTTATTCAGCACGAACCGCACGCCCCGGCGCTGCCCACAACACTGGACGGTCACGGATCCCCCCAGGGAGACCTCCCCGCTGGGATGGATGGAGACGGAGGGCTTGGGCAGGGTGGGCTCTGGGAGCAGAAGGAGACAGGCCGTGAGACGCAGACCCTGGGCGGGGAGGGGCCGACACGGTGACCCAGCCACCGGCCCCCACGCAGCGCAGCTCCCCATTGAGTGCTGGGTTTTCAGGGGAGTGGGGAGGGGCCGGCTGAGCAGCCCCTGGCCCCCGAGCCCTCTGTGCGTTCCCCAAGACGGGGAGGATCCCCCCGGAACCCCCCCCCCCCCCCCCCCACCGCCCCCCCCCCCCCCCCGCCCGCGACGCCCCCGCGGCGCCCCCGCCCCCGAGCCCCCCCCCCCGCCCCCCCCCCCGCCGGGCCCCCGCGCCGACCCCCGCGCCCGCCGGGCCCCCCCCCCCCCCCCAACCCCCCCCGCCCCCCGCCCCCCCCCCCGCCGGGCCCCCGCGCCGACCCCCGCGCCCGCCGGGCCCCCCCCCCCCCCCCCACCCCCCCCCCCCCCCCCCGCCGCCAGAGGACCCCCGAGCCAGCCCCAGTCCCGGGTCAGCCACAGCCACCCAACCGACCCGAGCCCCAGTCACGCCAAGCAGCCACAGCCGCACCAGCCGACCTGGATGACCCCAGCCCTGTGCTAGGCCAGAGCAGCCCCCAGCCCCTGGCCGGCTGGTGAACCACAGCCCAGCGTCCCTCGGCAGCGGCTCCAGCCAGGGAGGCAGAGCTGTCCCTGGCCTATTATACCCACCACCCGCTCCCCGGCCGGGCGTCGCCTCTGCTGGGCCCAGGGCTTAGGGCGTCCCAGCAGCATGGACCCCCCCGCGAGGGTCCGGCTGGGGGTGGGGCTGGGAGCGGGGATGCCGAGCCGGGCCCCTCACCTGCTACCACCAGCTGCACGGGGTCGCTGGGCTGCGAGGAGATGAAGGGCTCTGATCGGGGCCGGTAGCTGCAGCTGTAGCTCCCTCCGTGCTGCCGGCCCACGGTGGGGATGTGGAACTCGGCCCCGTCCCCAGCAGGGTCCACGTGTCGCTGCGGGTTCAGGTCTCCAGCCTTGTGCAGGAAGAACCTCACGTCCCGGCGCTGCCCCTCACACCGGATGGTGACGTCTGCCCCTGGGGCGGTGACCCCGGTGGGGCTCAGAGAGATGGAGGGTCTGGGTAAGCTGGGATCTGCGCACAGGAGACAGGCTGTGAGAGCCAGACCCGGGCACCCACCCAGCCCTGGCCACCCCGGCTGGCCCCAGCCATGGGCAGATCCAGGCGCCCCCGGGCAGAGATTCTCTCCCAGATCCCAGAGTTCCCCCCACCCAGAATCCCAGCTCTGCGAGCTGGGATCCCAGCCCCACAGACACTGAGCCGCAGCTCCCTAGTTTTTGGGATCCTCATATGCCCGTATCTTGCCCCTGACTCATTCACTGCATCCCGCCCCGCCCCGCCCCAAGCACAGAGCGACTCACGGGCTGGTCTCTGGCACTCGGCACTGCAGGGCCCGAGCCCCACACAAGAAGAGAGTCAGCCCCCCAGGAGGCAGGGAGGGGTCATTATCCCCATTCAACATAGGGGGAAACTGAGGAACAGACAGATTCACTTTCCTTAGTGAGCTCCCAGGGGCAGGGACTGTCTCTTCACTCTGGGTTTATGCAGCGCCTGGCACAACAGGGCCCTGATCATGGCGGGGACCCTACGTGCTCCCCCAACACAGGAGATCCAGCGCTATTGAGGCCAGTGTTTGGAGAGGTCTCCGCTAACTGTGGGCGTCTCGGTTTGTGGGCGCTCGGCCTGAGATCCCCCAAGATTGAGGCCCCCCACATAAGGAAGGACACTTTTGAAGACCGTGATGTGTTCCCATCACACAGTGTCTGTGGCGGCGCTAGGAGATGGGCCAGATTTCCTGGGTCCCAGCCCAGCGCCGTGTCCACCAAGCCACTGCTCCTCCTGCAGCCCCTGCCTCATTCAGCCCAGGCTGGGGCACGTCCTGGGGCGGGGCCTGGAGAACAGGGCGATGGGATCACGGGATTAAATAGCGACTCACGGTTCCTATGCACAAGGGGCAGCATTAAAGTAGCCTCCCTGCCCCGAGTCTCCAGGGGCTGCTGCTCCCTGCTGGCTGGGGAACCCCCCAGTGACTCCGTCCCCGCTCCCCGGCCGGGCGTCCCCTCTACTGGGTCAGGGCTCGGGGCAGAGCCTGGATCTGAGCGTCCCATTGGCACCGAGGCCCGTGAGGATCTGGCTGGGGGTGGGGCTGGGAACGGGGACGCCGAGCCGGGCCCCTCACCTCTCACCACCAGCTCCACGGGGTCGCTGGGGTACGACACGGCGAACGGCTCCGATCTGCTGTGATAGGAGCAGCTGTAGTTCCCACCGTGCTCCCGAGACACGTTGCTGATGGGAAACACAACCTCCAACCCGTCCGAATCCACGTGTGAAACATGGTGTCCCTCTTTATTCAGCACGAACCGCACGCCCCGGCGCTGCCCCCGACACCAGATGGCC
>QXTE01000796.1:7525-39144 GCA_003942145.1 Platysternon megacephalum
GGGGGCTGCGGGTCGGGAGTGAGGGGCACCGGCAGAGCACTCCCTCAGCACAGCTGTTGCAGGGAGACCCCTGGGCCCTGGCAGCCCCTTGCCCGTGGTGCCCCCCAGCCCGGCGCCGGCTCCCACCTCCTCGAACTCGTCGGCCTTGTAGAGGTTGGGCACCTCCCCGGAGCTCAGGATGTTGTTGATGTCCTCCAGGAAGGAGTCGTCCATGATCTGCGTGTCCACGAAGAGGAAGGTGGTGGGTTTCAGGTCCACCCCTGCCTGCCGGTACAGCTTCTTGATGTCTGGGGGGAGAGGCCGGGGGGCCGTCAGCTCCCGGGGGGCAGGGCGGGGGGCAGGGCGGGGCGGGGGGCACTCACCGTCTCTGAACTCCTGCCTGCGGTAGTGCTTGGTCACCTCGATCTGGAAGGTCTGGTCCTCGCAGATGGAGGAGGCCAGGCGGGCCAGGCTCTGGCGCCCGCTGCCCCCGATGCCCACCAGCAGCATGTTCCCGCGCGGCTGGCCGATCACCCGCACGATCCGGGTAACTGCGGGGGGGAGCCACTGCTCACAAGGGGGCACCCCGGGGCCGGAGTGGGCGGGACCAAAAGGCTTGCATTGCATGCTGGGATTTTTCGGTCAGCTCCCTCCATGGCCCCCGAGGTGGGATAAAGATTTACCTCAGCGAGATCTCGAAGAGCAAGGGGCCAGGACTGCTGGGTCCCATCCGCCGTCCCACCCCTGCCCCGAGCGGCGTGCCTCGGTTTCCCCGGTTTGGGGAGGCGTGGGCGGCCTGCTTGGTGACGTGGGGCTCCGTGTCGCTTCACTCAGGTGCCCGGGCTGGGCTGGCAGGGGCTGCGGCTGGGGAGTGAGGGGCCCCGGCAGGGCTGAGGGGGGAGCCATGGAGGCGCCTGGCAGGGGCACGGTCGCCGCCCGCCCCGGCCCGCGTCACTCACTGTGTTCGATGGCGTCTCTGAAGAGCACGAGCTGCATCTGCACCACGCCGGGCGTCTGGTTGTACTCGTCCAGCGCCCGCTCCATCTCCAGCTTCAGGGCCACCAGGTCCACCAGGTCCTCGTACACCCGCGGCTCCCGCATGAAGTCCCCTGGCCGGGGCGAGAGGAAAGCTCAGTGTTCCCTGTCTGGGTCACCGGCCGGCACGGACCCTGCTCTAACCACTACACCCCCTGCCCTGCCCTCCCCGAGCCAGGGAGAGAACCCAGGAGTCCTGGCTCCCAGCCCCCACTGCTCCAACCACCAGCCCCCACTCCCCTCCCAGAGCCGGGGAGAGAACCCAGGAGTCCTGGCTCCCAGCCCCCACTGCTCCAACCACCAGCCCCCACTCCCCTTCCAGAGCCGGGGAGAGAACCCAGGAGTCCTGGCTCCCAGCCCCCACTGCTCCAACCCACCAGCCCCCACTCCCCTCCCAGAGCTGGGGAGAGAACCCAGGAGTCCGGGCTCTACCCACTAGCCCAGGAGCGGGGGCTTGGCAGTGCCAGTCAGACGGCCAGGCCTGGCGCCCCGCGGCACTCACCGAAGATGGGCGGGCGCTTGCTAGGGCAGAGGTTGTGGAAGGTCAGGTCGAAGAAGGAGCCCAGCTTCTCGCTCAGGAGGGCGACAAAGGCATCCTTGTCGGCCGAGTCCACCAGACGGTCGGAGAAGACCCTGCCGAGAGAGGGGGCTGGACTCGCGCGCCGGGGGTCGCCCCACCGCCAGGAGCAGGGGGGGGCCGGGCCCCACGTGGGAGGATGCCACAGGAGGGTCCATGGGACCGACCGGGAGGACACAGGTCCCCCTTCACCCAGGACTCGGGACGCCTTGTGTCTTGAGCAGACAAGGGCTGGAGGCGTGGCGTGGCCAGCCGCGGGGGGAGGGAAGATGCCCGCTGGCACCAGGCTGGCAGTGCCCGGGGGACTGGAGGCGGGGCGCGGCGTGGCCAGCCGCGGGGGGAGGGAAGATGCCCGCTGGCACCAGGCTGGCAGTGCCCGGGGTGCTGGAGGCAGGGCGCGGCGTGGCCGGCCGAGGGGGAAGGGGAGATGCCCGCTGGCGCCGGGCTGGCAGTGCCCGGGGGGCTGGAGGCAGGGCGCGGCGGGGCCGGCCGTGGGGGAGGGAAGATGCCCGCTGGCGCCGGGCTGGCAGTGCCGGGGGGGCTGAAGGCGGGGTGCGGTGTGGCCGGCCGCGGGGGGGGGGAAGATGCCCGCTGGCACCAGGCTGGCAGTGCGCGGGGGACTGGAGGCGGGGCGCGGCGTGGCCAGCCGCGGGGGGAGGGAAGATGCCCGCTGGCACCGGGCTGGCAGTGCCCGGGGGGCTGGAGGCAGGGCGCGGCGGGGCCGGCCGTGGGGGAGGGAAGATGCCCGCTGGCACCAGGCTGGCAGTGCCGGGGGGGCTGAAGGCGGGGTGCGGTGTGGCCGGCCGCGGGGGGAGGGAAGATGCCCGCTGGCACCGGGCTGTACCTGAAGCACTCGTGAATCCACAGGCGGGTGAGGCTGGGCTTGGTATCGTGGAAGTCCTTGTGTGCCCGCAGCATGCCCTGGAACACCTGCGCCAGGGGCGGAGCCTGAGCCACCGGCTGGGGACCCTCCCCCACCCCCCACCTGCCCCCCTGAGCCAGCTGTCCTGCAAGCCTCCTGGGCTCTGACCCAGGGGGTGGGCGGGGACGCCTGGCTCCATGCTGGGCTCTGACCCAGGGGGAGGGCGGGGTTCGCTGGCGCCATGCTGGGCACCGGGCTCGGCTCTGACCCAGGGGGTGGGCGGGGCTCCCTGGCGCCATGCTGGGCTCTGACCCAGGGGGTGGGCGGGGTTCCCTGGCGCCAGGCTGGGCTCTGACCCAGGGGGTGGGCGGGGACCCCTGGCTCCATGCTGGGCACCGGGCTGGGCTCTGACCCAGGGGGTGGGCGGGGACCCCTGGCTCCATGCTGGGCTCTGACCCAGGGGGTGGGCGGGGACCCCTGGCTCCATGCTGGGCACCGGGCTGGGCTCTGACCCAGGGGGTGGGCGGGGCTCCCTGGCTCCATGCTGGGCACCGGGCTCGGATCTGACCCAGGGGGTGGGCGGAGATCCCTGGCGCCAGGCTGGGCTCTGACCGAGGGGGCGCGCGGGGCACCAGCAGGGTACCTTGGAGATGTCGCGCAGGTTGAAGAGGTAGTGGATCTTGGCGGGCGTGGGCAGGAACTTCTGCACCACGGCGTGGTACAGCTCGACCGTGGCCTCGGTGGCGACGTTCCCGAGCGGCTTCACCGCCTCCTCGAAGTTCTGCAGCTTCTGGTTGAGCATGGTGCCGAAGATGCGCCGGATCTGCGTTTCCTGCGGGGCGGCCGGAGCGGCAGCTAGCGCCAGCCGCTCTCCACCCCGCCCGCCTGCGGGGCCCCCCGTTCCCGGGGCAGGGGAGAGGGGACGCAGCTCCTGCGGCTGCTGACTAGGCTGTGGGCATCCCAGGGGCTGAGAGCTGGAGGCCTGGCACCCCCCTGCTCTAAGGAAGGGGTGCCCAGGGGCGAGAGGGGGCCCCCGGGTCCCAGCCGTTGCACGCAGCTGCTCTGATTGTGCCGCGTGGGACGTGGCAAAGCCGCCCTTACCGTGGGGAAGGTCATGTTGATGAGGTTGAATCTGCTCTGAAGCCGGCCGGATATCACCGTTCGGCCACCCCCCGGGGGGCCCATGGCCGCCATCAGGAACATGTCCTGAGGGGAGACAGCCGCTGCTCACACCAAAGCCGAGCGAGGCCTTTCTTCTCCCCGCATCCGGAGGGGCCGGCGGTGCGCCCGCCGCATACTAATAGCATCCCCGCGGCAGCGCCCGGCGCCGATGTCTGCTGTGGCCCACGCCGACTAGATTCCGGGCACAGACGCCCGCCTCGGCTGGTGCCCTGTCCGTATGAACCGTCGGAACGACCTCCCCCGGGGCCGCAGCACGGCCGCCATCCCTGCCGGCTTTTCCCACCGGGATGGGGGGGCTCTTAAATACCCGCCCCAGGAGGCGGTGGGGCGGTTCTCTGGCCTGTGCCAGCGCGCCCGTCCGGCTTTGGAATCCATCCAGCTAGTACCCGGCGGAGCGCAAAGCGCTGCCCGGGGCCCCGGCGCTGCCAGCTCCCCCCGGCCTGCAGGGACGGACCCCACCTCCGCCGAGCTCCCCAGGCCTGAAGGGGGGCACGCGCTGAAGAAAGGGGGCAAGCTAAGCGGGTGACACATCTCAGCCCCTCCCAGCCACGCAGCTCCCGGCAGAGAGGGGGCACCGAGGGGGCTGGGGTTGGCACAGCTCAAGTGCCCCACGGGACTCCTTTTCCAGAAGGCTCCCCAGTGCTGGGGGCGGCAGGGGGCGCCCCCCCCAAATGAGACCGCAGAGACCCCTCGGAGAAGTGTTTCCATAGGCCGAGCCAGCCACCGGTCTGGCTGCAGGAGAACAGTCCCTGGGAGGACTTGCCTCAGGCCCAGAGACGCAGCAGGTCCAAGCCATGGGGCTCGGAGCCCCGGTGGGACCCGGGTGGGGGCGGCAGGGAAAGCCGGCGGCACCAGGCTCCTCACCTTGATGTATTTGATGGTTTGCTTCTCGCGGTCGTACCAGAAGCCGTAGTCGATCCAGAGGCGCAGGAGCTCCAGCGGGGGCTGGGAGCCGAAGGCGTCCTTGGCCGGCATGTTGAGGTCATCCATGAAGGTGATCATGCTCTTGCCGCCCATGGGCACGTAGACCCCCTTGGTCCTCTTCTCCACCCGGCTCTCGATGATGTTCTGCACGTTGTTGGATGTGGTCTGGAGGTGGGGGGGGAGGTTGGGCAGGGCCCTGAGTCCAGGGACGGCAGGGGGCTTGCGGCTCCACGGGACGGGCCCTTCGCCGTGGGCCAACGGGCACGTCGCTGGACTGAGCTTGGATGTAACTGCCAGCCAGTGACTGCCCGGCACCCGCCCAGCCTCCCTCTGCCAGCCAGTGACTGCCCGCCCCCCGCCCAGCCTCCCTCTGCCAGCCAGTGACCACCCGCCACCCGCCCAGCCGCCCTCTGCCAGCCAGTGACTGCCCGGCACCCCCCCCGCCTCCCTCTGCCAGCCAGTGACTGCCCGGCACCCCCCCCGCCTCCCTCTGCCAGCCAGTGACTGCCCAGCACCTGCCCAGCCTCCCTCTGCCAGCCAGTGCCTGCCCGGCACCCGCCCAGCCTCCCTCTGCCAGCCAGTGACTGCCCGGCACCCGCCCAGCCACCAACGACTGCCCGGCACCCGCCCAGCCTCCCTCTGACAGCCAGTGACTGCCCGGCACCTGCCCAGCCACCGACTGCCCAGCACCCGCCCAGCCTCCCTCTGACAGCCAGTGACTACCCGGCACCCACCCCCAGCAACTGCCTGGCACCCATTCGCTCTGGGAGGGCANACCCGGCACCCGCCCAGCCGCCAACGACTGCCCAGCCAGTGACTGCCCGGCACCCGCCCAGCCTCCCTCTGCCAGCCAGTGACTACCCGGCAACCACCCCCAGCAACTGCATGGCACCCATTCGCTCTGGGAGGGCAGTGGGGGCTGGTGGGTTAGAGCAGGGGGGGCTGGGAGCCAGGACTCCTGGGTTCTCTCCCCGGCTCTGGGAGGGGAGATGGGGCTGGTGGGATAAACTAGGAGCCAGGACTGCCGGGTCCTCTCCCTGGTTTGCTCTAACTCACGTGTGACCAGAGCTAAGTCCCTTCCCCCACACATTTGCCAGTTTCCCCTGCGTATAAAGGGCTGAGGATACTTCCCTCCCTCGAGGGGGCTGTGCCATTACATGGCTCCATCGCCCCCCTGGCCCGGCACCGGGGGATCCCCGTGGCCCTGCCCCCCTGGCCCGGCACCGGGGGATCTCCGTGGCCCTGCCCCCTGGCCCGGCACCGGGGGATCTCCGCGGCCCTGCCCCCCTGGCCCGGCACCGGGGGATCTCCGTGGCCCTGCCCCCTGGCCCGGCACCGGGGGATCTCCGCGGCCCTGCCCCCCTGGCCCCGCACCGGGGGATCTCCGTGGCCCTGCCCCCCTGGCCCGGCACCGGGGGATCTCCGTGGCCCGTTACCTGCGCCGACATGTTGACGGTCAGCACGGCCCACTTGGTGTTGTCCAGGGACTGCAGCACGCTCTGGGCGATGGAGGTCTTCCCGGTGCCGACCGGGCCCACGAGCAGCACCGGGTTCTGATTGGACACCAGGGCGTTCACCAGGTAGTTGTAGCGCACCGTGTCCACCGTGGGGACGATGATCTTATAGAAGGGGGCGCTAGGGAGAGGCGGACAGATGGGGGCATCAGCCCGAAGGGATCATCACGCTGGATCAGACCAGTGCCCCATATCCCGCCCCCTGGATCAGGGCAACGGGCCCATCCAGCCCCATATCCCGCCCCCTGGCTCAGAGCAACGGGCCCATCCGGCCCCATATCCCGCCCCCTGGCTCGGGGCAAGGGGCCCATCCGGCCCCATATCCCGCCCCCTGGCTCAGAGCAAGGGGCCCATCTGGCCCCATATCCCGCCCCGGTGACACTGCACCCCATATTCTTCAGAGTAATATCATGATGACATTGTTATGATGCAAAATAAGTCAGGTGAGAGGTCATTGGAAAGGTGATGATTAGTGGGCATGTAGCATTTTTGTATCAACTTATGAATACTGACAATGTCTCTGCATTGCCGGTGTCGTTACGCCTGGGGAACACCCAATAGCCAAGATCATAGAAGATCAGGGTTGGAAGTGACCTCAGGAGGTATCTAGTCCAACCCCCTGCTCAAAGCAGGACCAACACCAACTAAATGCCCAAATCCCTAAATGGCCCCCTCAAGGATTGAACTCGCCACCCTGGGTTTAGCAGGCCAATGCTCAAACCACTGAGCTATCCCTGCCCCCTATGCTCTCATTCTAGACAGTGGGTGGGGAATGGGCCATTAGGACACAAATAGGCCTTAGGAGAAGCTTATCTCCCTTCCTGTGAACGCTCTAAGGTGGATAGAAAGCTGGCTAGATCGTCGGGCTCAACGGGTGATCGATGGTTCGATGTCTAGTTGGCAGCAGAGTCAAGCAGAGTGCCCCAGGGGTCGGTCCTGGGGCCGGTTTTGTTCAACATTTTATTAACGATTTGGATGATGGTGTGGACTGCACCCTCAGCAAGTTCGCAGGTGACACTAAGCTGGGAGGAGTGGTGATGAGATAACTGGCTCTGTGGATGAGGGGAAAGCGGTGGATGTGGTATACCTTGACTTTAGCAAAGCTTTTGATACGGTCTCCCACAGTATTCTTGCCAGCAAGTGAAAGAAGTATGGGCTGGATGAACGGACTATAAGGTGGATAGAAAGCTGGCTAGATCGTCGGGCTCAACGGGTAGTGATCAACGGCTCCATGTCTAGTTGGCAGCCGGTTTCAAGCGGAGTGCCCCAAGGGTCGGTCCTGGGGCCGGTTTTGTTCAATATCTTCATTAATGATCTGGAGGATGGCGTGGACTGCACTCTCAGCAAATTTGCAGATGACACTAAACTGGGAGGAGTGGTAGATACNCCGCCTGGGAGTTAGTACCGATTTTAAATGTTGGGATATTGGGAGTCTTTTCCTAAGTGTCAGGATAGAGAATATTGGCCACATGCTCGGGGTTCAGCTGATCGCCATATTTGGGGTCGGGAAGGAATTTTCCTCCGGGGTAGATTGGCAGAGGCCCTGGAGGTTTTTCGCCTTCCTCCGAGCATGGGGCAGGGGTTGTTTGCTAGAGGATTATCTGCTGCTTGAAGTCACCAAATCAGGATTTGGGGACTTCAACAGCTGAGTCAAGGGTGAGAATTATTTCGGGGTGGGTGGGTCAACTTTTGTGGCCTGCATCATGCAGGAGGTCAGACTAGATGATCATAATGGTCCCTTCTGATCTCAAGTTCTATGATTCTATGATTCTATGATTCTATGAACACTCCAAACAGCCTGTGGACCGGGGGAGCGGTAGACGTGGTATATCTTGACTTTAGTAAGGCTTTTGATACTGTCTCACATGACTTTCTCATAAACAAACTAGGGAAATGCAACCTAGACAGAGCTACTATAAGGTCGGTGCAGAACTGGTTGGAAAACCGTTCCCAGAGAGTAGTTATCAGTGGTTCACAGTCGTGCTGGAAGAGCATATCGAGTGGGGTCCTGCTGGGATCGGTTCTGTTTAATATCTTCATCAATGAGTTAGTTAATGGCATAGAGAGAACACTTATAAAGTGTGCGGATGATACCAAGCTGGGAGGGGTTGCAAGTGCTTTGGAGGGTAGGATTAAAATTCAAAATGATTTGGACAAACTGGAGAAATGGTCTGAAGTCAATTGGATGAAATTCAATAAGGACAAATGCAAAGTGCTCCACTTAGGAAGAAACAATCAGTTGCACACATACACAATGGGAAATGACTGCCCAGGAAGGAGTACTGCAGAAAGGGACCTGGGGGTCTGGTGGACCACAAGCTAAATATGAGTCAACAGTGTAACACTGTTGCAAAAAGAACGAACACAATTCTTGGCTGTATTAGCAGGAGCGTCGTAAGCAAGACACGGGAAGTAATTCTTCTGCTCTACTCCGCGCTGATTAGGCTTCAACTGGAATATTGTGTCCAGTTCGGGGCGCCACAGTTCAGGAAAGATGTGGACGGATTGGAGAGAGTCCAGAGAAAAGCAACAAAAATGATGAGCGGTCTAGAAAACATGAGCCACGAGGGAAGATTGAAAAACTCGGGTTTCTTTAGTCTGGAGAAGAGACGACTGAGAGGGGACATGATCACAGTTTTCGAGTACATAAAAGGCTGTTACAAGGAGGAGGGAGAAAAATTGTTGTTCTTAACCTCTGAGGATAGGACAAGAAGCAATGGGCTTAAATTGCAGCAAGAGCAGTTTAGGTTGGTCATTGGGAAAAATGTCCTGTCAGGGTGGTTAAGCACTGGAATAAATTGCCTAGGGAGGTTGTGGGATCTCCATCATTGGAGGTATTTAAGAGCAGGTTACATAAACACCCTAGATACTTAGTCCTGCCATGAGTGCAGGGGACTGGACTAGATGACCTCTTGAGGTCCCTTCCAGCCCTATGATTCTATGATGGCTGGTATGACTCTACAAGGACATGTGATGTGACCACATGTCTCTAGACTCCATCTTGTGATGTCAGTAATTTTTCCACAGACCAGTCTCGGAGCCAAGCTTTGAAACAAAGGGCTCCCAACCTAGGCAAAAGCTACATAAGGGAGGGAGTGACATCATCTGGGGTTCTTCACGCCCCACCCAAGACTCCTGGAAACACCTGAGGAACAAAGACTGACCTGGGGGAAGTGCTGGACCCAGGCTAAAGGGATTTTTAGCCTGTGACTGGAGCCTGGGGATTCCAAGCAGTAAGCAAGTGCAGCTTGCCCCCTTAAGGATCTGCAGCCTGCTTGTATCATCTCCTAGGGTGAGGATCTGCTATTCAGAGCCGATCTATGTAGTATATTAAGCTTAGTTTGCGTTTTTTGTTTATTTTCTAGGTAATCGGCCTTGATCTGTTTGCTATCCCTTAGAATCAATCTATCTTTTGTAGAAGATTCCCAGAGCGTGCGCTTCTCCCCCCAGCTTAGGACCCCCACTTCTCCTGCTCAGACTGGCTCCAACTAAGGCCCCGGGACATGGTGATGAGAGCCCAGCACAGCCCCCCATCTCGGCCCCCAGCGGCCAGTTACTCACTTGGATGGGTACCTCCACATTTTGGGCAGCTTGTCCTCAAACGAGGCCCAGTTCTTCCTCTTGGGGTCGACAAAATACTCGTAGACGGTGTCCTGGAGGGAGCAGGGAGAGCCCGTGAGGGGCCCGGCCCTGGGAGTGCCCAACACGTGGCCAGGACAGGAGCCGGGGCCCATCAAGGGGATCAGGCTCTGGGCTCAGTAGAGCCTTGGAGCTGGGACTACGGAGGGCTTGGGGTGTCAATGCCGTGAAGAGAGATGGGAGCAGGGCAGGAATGGGAGGAAATGACATGGAGCTGCTCACCCCGGGCAAGCGCTGTCCCTCTTCCCTTCCCCTATTGGCCATTCCCCTCCCATCGCCCTCTTGGCTCTGCTCTGGTCACAGCACCACCATTCCTCTGGGCTCGCTCGTGCCCACAGAGAGGGAGGTCGCCTGCGTGGGGAGACGCGCCAGGGACCTTGTTAGGGAAGGAGCCTTCCATCTCTCGCAGGTAGCTGTCAATCTTCTTCCTGCCCTCCTCGTCCACCGCCGCACACACAGACCAGATCATGCTGAAGATGAAGTACATTTCCACCACCGTGGTGTAGTTCTCGCCATCTGCTGGGTTCACCTGGAGAGCAAGAGATGGGAACCTCGTGCTGAGCTGGCTTTCTAACCTTACCGCAGGCTACCAGAGCATTCCCCATAAACACGCATTGACACACCTGGAACATAGGGTGACACGACAAGAAGTGTTCTATATTGATGTACCCGGAACATCAGGCTGCACAATGGGAGCGTTCTAGGCTGACATACCTGGAACATCACGCTGCACAATGGGAGCGTTCTAGGTTGATGTACCCAGAACATCAGGCTGCACAATGGGAGCATTCTATGTTGATGTATCCGGAACATCAGGCTGCACAATGGGAGTGTTCTAGGTTGACGTAACCAGAACGTCAGGTTGTACAATGGGCACATTCTATGTTGATGTACCTGGAACATCAGCCTGCATGATGGGAGAGTTCTAGGTTGACGTAACCAGAACGTCAGGCTATACAATGGGCACATTCTATGTTGATGTACCTGGAACATCAGCCTGCATGATGGGAGTGTTCTAGGCTGACATACTCAGAACATCAGGCTGCACAATGGGAGCGTTCTAGGCTGACATA
The DNA here is from genome assembly GCA_003942145.1 of Platysternon megacephalum. Classification (NCBI taxonomy): domain Eukaryota; kingdom Metazoa; phylum Chordata; order Testudines; family Platysternidae; genus Platysternon; species Platysternon megacephalum. The sequence goes on from QXTE01000796.1 coordinate 18,311, forward strand.
CTCAGAACATCAGGCTGCACAATGGGAGCGTTCTAGACTGACGTACCCAGAACATCAGGCTGCACCATGGGAGTGTTCTAGGCTGTCATACCGGGAACATCAGCCTGCATGATGGGAGTGTTCTAGGCTGTCATACCGGGAACATCAGCCTGCATGATGGGAGTGTTCTGGGCTGATACAGCTGGAATGTAAGGCTGCATGATGAGAGTGTTCTAGGTTGGCATACCCATACCCTGAACCCTTAAATCAGCAGTATGATGGGTGAGTTGTAGGTTGATACACCCAGAACCTTTAAGCTCTGTGAATCAGTCTTTATTCTCTCCCTACATGGTACTTGTGTATCCTCCAATGCCAGGTGCCCCAGAGGGAGTGAACCTAACAGGTAATGATCAAGTGATCTCTCTCCTGCCGTCCATCTCCACCCTCTGACAAGGGGTGACGAGAACACGGAGAGGCTGAGAAACAAGGGGGTGCCAGAGCGCTAGCTACTAGGGACGATTCTTAAACCAAACTCTGCTACAGAAAACCCCTGCTCTGGATTCCAAAGGGTCAGCTTCCCAGTTCCCCACAGCTGGGTATCTCTGCTGACTTAAGCGGAGTCACTCCTGGTTTACGCCAGTGGGATCACAGTCAAGGAGTGGAGCTCATGCTGATTACCATGCCCAGACACACACCAAGGGGTCCCAGGGGTGCAAAGGAGCCAGCCAGTGCTCTGAGCGATGGTAGTGACAGGTGGAAAGGCAGCCAATGAGAGCGCGAGGGCGGGCTCCCGCCCGCTACCTACCCCGTTCTCTGGGGTGGCCAGAGCAGAGAAGAGCTTGCAGAGCGACACGATCCCGCTGTACTCGGGGATGGGGACCAGCTCCTCGCAGTTTTCCTTCTTGAAGGTCAGCATCTTGTCGATGAACTTGTCAAACATTCGCTGCAGAGTTTCCGCCTCCCCCTGAGGAGTGAGGGACCCAGAGCAAAGCTCCCGCACAGCAGGTTTGGGCTATTCCACTCCTGGGCTCCCCACCACGCCCGACCTGCAGCCCCTCCCCCAGTTCCAGCCCTGGGCTCCCCCCAGCTCTGCCGACCCACAGCTCCAGCACTGGGCTCACACCCCCAGCCCAAATCCACCACCCCTCCTCCCTGCAGCACAGCGCCCCCTAGCGCTGCACTGGGCACTGACGACCGGGAAAGCGCCCCCTGCTGAGCCCCTGCCCCATTCCCGCCACACTCCCGAGGACCTTGGGGCGCTTCTCGATCCAGGAGTGGACGTAGGGTTTCCAGCCCAGGTCGCTGTAGTCCGTGTAAACCATCCCGCAGCGGGAGACGGTGGCGGGCGAGGCCACCGCTAGGTTCTCCACCTCAAAGAGCAGCGAGACCTAGAGAAGGGACAGGATCAGTCGGGGCGGCGCGCTGCCTTCCTGGCCCCGGCCCCGGTGCTCAGAGCTGCCCCCAGGGGGACTTGCCTGCTCGGGCATGGAGATCCGCTCCCCGTTGATCAGGGTCAAGACTTTGTTGTCGTCCATGACCGAGTTCATGCTCTCGATCCACAGGGTGTCCACCGGCCCGTCAAACAGGATCCACTTCTCATCGGGCTTCTCGTCTAGCGGGACCGGGAGAGCAGGGCAAGCCCCCTTAGCGCGCTGGGAGGAGCAGCACGGGGAGCTCCCCACCCTTGCCCCAAAGCTCTGCCTTCCAGCCCTCTCTGCTCCCCCCGATCCGCTCCCACTGCCCTCCAGGTGCCCCCGGGCCTCCGACAGCAGCGCCAGGTGCTGGGACAGGAGATGAAATGGAGACGTGCAGGTGCCATCCAGGGATGGAACGGGGGCTGCAGGTCGGGAGTGAGGGGCACCGGCAGAGCTGGGGGGGGGCAGGGCTGGGCTAGCAGGGGCTGTGGGTCGGGAGTGAGGGGCACCGGCAGAGCTGGGGGGGCAGGGCTGGGCTAATAGGGGCTGCGGGTCGGGAGGGGCACACACACACTGCCACACGAACCGAGACTCAGTGGCACCTCGCCCGGGCGTCACGTGTGAATTGGAACCAGAGCCCTGGCGGGCACCGGCTCCATCCCCCTTCCCCGGCGCTGAGCCAGCCAGTCCCCCCGGCAGCGCTCCCGCCGCCTGTCACCTCGCTGTCATCCTTAATTACCAGCGATATTGGGGTCAGGCCGAGGCCCGCCCCCTCCCCCCGTCTCCTAGTAACGGCAGAACTCTCTCACATGCCACCGCAGCCTGGCACGCACACGCCACCCCCTCCGGCGTGCAAACCAAACCTCCCGGGCTCTCGTGGGGAGACCCGGCCACAAGCCATGAGCAGCCGCACACAGCGGGGGCACCCCCTATGCGGTGCCGGTGGGTACGGCCTGGCATCTGGTGCCCACGCAGCGGGGCACGCCGGGCGCAGGGCACAGCTCCCCACGGCATGCAGCTGCAGCACGGTGCACGGCTGAGAGCACCTCCCCTCCCGGCCCTGTTTGCAGAATGCTGGTGCCAACTGGCTGCACCGGCCGGCACGCTCCGGAGGCACCCTATCCCCGGGCACGGCCCTCCCTCTGCCCACTCCTATCGGCCGTGCCCAGCCCCCAGGCACGGCCCCCCCTCTGCCCACTCCTATCGGCCGTGCCCTGCCCCCGGGCACGGCCCCCCCTCTGCCCACTCCTATGGGCCGTGCCCAGCCCCCATCTCTTGGCTGCAGCTCACTCCTGGCCCTGGCCCTGGTGCCCGTTGGTACCTGCGCAGGCTGCCCGCATGACGCTGGACAGGATGCCGTCTGTCCACTCGCCGGTGCTGAGGTCGTACTCTCCATACAGCTCGCCCAGGGACACGGCCTTGGGGTTCAGGGGGAATTCCTGCCGGTCCCAGCGCCCGCCGGAGGGGAGAGAAGCACATGGACACCACCGGGGCAGGGCCCAGTCAGAAGGGGGCGGGAAGCCAGGGACCCCTGCCCAGCCCCGGATCCCAGCCCCCTGCCACCCCCCGGCGCCAGGGCAGTCTGTGCCCACTGCAGATGGCCCCAGCCCCCCACCCGCGGGCGGTGCAGCCCCCGGCCCCGGCAGCGCCCACTGACCCGGACGGGGTTGTAGGCGGGGTCCCCGCTCCGGCACAGGGCGGACATGGTGGCCTGCAGGGTGCGCCAGGTGACCGTCTTGCCGCTGCCCGTGTTGCCCACGATCATGGTGGAGTGACGGGAGTTCTTGGTCTCGTAGAGCTGGATAACTTTGGTGATGGTGAAGGGCGTCACCTGCAGCCCCATCCCCTTCAGCTCCAGCTCGATGGCTTCCTTCAGCTGCAGAGACAGGGCCTGGCCTGGGGTGACGGGCCCCAGCCACAGAGCGGGGAGCCCAGGACGGGGCATGGCCACTCCACGCGCTGCACATGCCCCCAAGATCCCGCTCCCCTCCCAGAACCAGGAGAGAACCCAGGAGTCCTGGCCCCCAGCCCCTACCCCGCTCTAATCCCTCGACCCCACTCCCCTCCCAGAACCAGGAGAGAACCCAGGAGTCCTGGCTCCCAGCACCCCCTGCTCTAACCTCTAGACCCCACTCCCCTCCCCGAGCTGGGAACAAAACCAAGGACACCCAGCTCCGTGTCCCCGGCTCTCTGGAAGGAAGTGCCTCGGCAGTGCAGCCTCTCGGCAGTAGAGGGCGCTGGGCTCCGTCTCACTTGGCTCCAGCCCCGGGGGAAGGAGCCCAGCCGAGCGGCCGGGGCCGGCTAGCTGACCTTCCCGTAGTCAATGACCGGCGACTCGATGCCCGGGAAGAGGTCCTGGACGATGCCGTTGAAGAGGGGCACGTCGACTGAGGCGAGCTTGGCGATATTCATGTCCTTCATGGCCATCAGGAGGATCTGAAAGCCACCAGGAGAGCCAGGTGAGCCGGGCACCCGAGGGTGCTGGGGATCCGGCTGGCACACTGACTGCATCGCTCCCCACGGCCAAACTCCCCTCCATCCCGAGACCGCCTGGCACGGACGCAGGATCCCGGGGGCACCTCACCTCTTCGTCGGTGATGTCGGGGTGCACCCTGCGCTTCTTCCCAGCGTAGCGGAGCAGCGACGTCAGCGCCCGTAGGCCAAAGTCGTAGTGGTCCTGCTTGGACAGCTGCTGCACGGCCAGCGAGTACAGGGTGTAGACCTTCTTAGCCAGGAGCTGGGACAGAGCGGAGCCCTCAGCGGGGGGCGAGGCAGCCAGGGGCACACTGGCTCCATTTCGGGGGGCCAGGGAACCAGGCTTCGGAGGGGGCATCTCGCTAAGAGCCCTGGGAACCCCCAGCTCACCCCGCCTGCCGTCCCCTGAGCCCCTTCTAACAACCATTGCTCCAACCTGGGGCCATACCAGAGCCAGCACCCCCAAGAGCAGAAACCCCCTCGCCCTGGCCAGCTGGTCCCCCAGTCTGGGGCCGGATGGGAGCCCGTGCCACCCAGACGGGAAAGGCCCCGTGTCCCATTCGCTGAGCCAGCCAGTCCCGCCAGTCTGGGGCCGGATGGGAGCCCGTGCCACCCAGACGGGAAAGGCCCCGTGTCCCATTCGCTGAGCCAGCCAGTCCCGCCAGTCTGGGGCCGGATGGGAGCCCGTGCCACCCAGACGGGAAAGGCCCCGTGTCCCATTCGCTGAGCCAGCCAGTCCCGCCAGTCTGGGGCCGGATGGGAGCCCGTGCCACCCAGACGGGAAAGGCCCCGTGTCCCATTCGCTGAGCCAGCCAGTCCCGCCAGTCTGGGGCCGGATGGGAGCCCGTGCCACCCAGACGGGAAAGGCCCCGTGTCCCATTCGCTGAGCCAGCCAGTCCCGCCAGTCTGGGGCCGGATGGGAGCCCGTGCCACCCAGACGGGAAAGGCCCCGTGTCCCATTCGCTGAGCCAGCCAGTCCCGCCAGTCTGGGGCCGGATGGGAGCCCGTGCCACCCAGACGGGAAAGGCCCCGTGTCCCATTCGCTGAGCCAGCCAGTCCCGCCAGTCTGGGGCCGGATGGGAGCCCGTGCCACCCAGACGGGAAAGGCCCCGTGTCCCATTCCCTGACCCAGCCAGTCCCCCCAGTCTGGGGCCGGATGGGAGCCCGTGCCACCCAGACGGGAAAGGCCCCGTGTCCCATTCTCTGAGCCAGCCAGTCCCGCCAGTCTGGGGCCGGATGGGAGCCCGTGCCACCCAGACGGGAAAGGCCCCGTGTCCCATTCGCTGAGCCAGCCAGTCCCGCCAGTCTGGGGCCGGATGGGAGCCCGTGCCACCCAGACGGGAAAGGCCCCGTGTCCCATTCTCTGAGCCCCCCAGTCTGGGGCCGGATGGGAGCCCGTGCCACCCAGACGGGAAAGGCCCCGTGTCCCATTCTCTGAGCCCCCCAGTCTGGGGCCGGATGGGAGCCCGTGCCACCCAGACGGGAAAGGCCCCGTGTCCCATTCGCTGAGCCCCCCAGTCTGGGGCCGGATGGGAGCCCGTGCCACCCAGACGGGAAAGGCCCCGTGTCCCATTCGCTGAGCCCCCCAGTCTGGGGCCGGATGGGAGCCCGTGCCACCCAGACGGGAAAGGCCCCGTGTCCCATTCGCTGAGCCCCCCAGTCTGGGGCCGGATGGGAGCCCGTGCCACCCAGACGGGAAAGGCCCCGTGTCCCATTCTCTGAGCCCCCCAGTCTGGGGCCGGATGGGAGCCCGTGCCACCCAGACGGGAAAGGCCCCGTGTCCCATTCTCTGAGCCCCCCAGTCTGGGGCCGGATGGGAGCCCGTGCCACCCAGACGGGAAAGGCCCCGTGTCCCATTCTCTGAGCCCCCCAGTCTGGGGCCGGATGGGAGCCCGTGCCACCCAGACGGGAAAGGCCCCGTGTCCCATTCTCTGAGCCCCCCAGTCTGGGGCCGGATGGGAGCCCGTGCCACCCAGACGGGAAAGGCCCCGTGTCCCATTCTCTGAGCCCCCCAGTCTGGGGCCGGATGGGAGCCCGTGCCACCCAGACGGGAAAGGCCCCGTGTCCCATTCTCTGAGCCCCCCAGTCTGGGGCCGGATGGGAGCCCGTGCCACCCAGACGGGAAAGGCCCCGTGTCCCATTCTCTGAGCCCCCCAGTCTGGGGCCGGATGGGAGCCCGTGCCACCCAGACGGGAAAGGCCCCGTGTCCCATTCGCTGACCCAGGGCGGGGCCTGGACCCACCGACCAGGCCACGAGCGCTCCCAGCGAGGGCGACTCTCTGAGCCCCGGCGGCCCCAGGCCCGCGAGTACCTTACAGTTGCTGAACCCTTCTCCGAAGAGGATGATCTCTGCGATGAGCGTGGAGTCCGGCACCACCATGGAGATGGGGCGGAACATGGACTTGAGGTTGTCGGGCAGCTCTGTGCGTCCGGCGTAACCTGCCCCATGGCACCCAGCAGCACGTTAGCCCTGGCCACCTGCCATCTCCGCCCCGCTCCCTTTACCCCGACCCCAGGCCCGGGACTCTGAGCCGAGGCCCCTGCATAGGGACGGGCTGGTTTTGGGTTGTTCCCTAGTGGCCATGTGGTGCCCATCTGAACTCTGAATGGGGAGGGGCCTGCCACGCCCGAGCCAGAGACTCTGCCAGCGAGAGGGACCTTTCCGTGGGCACGGCCGTGTCTCCCACCTGGGTTCATGGTGATGAAGATGCCACAGGACCACACCAGCTTGATCTTATGGCCCTCAAAGATGAAGGAGGTCATGTTGGCGGCCAAGGCAGAGAGAATGGAGAGGATCTGCTGGGCCACCACAGACAGCACCTCAATGTTGATGCGGTTGAACTCGTCAAAGCAGCCCCAGGCTCCTGTCTGCGGGACGAGAGCAGAAAGGTGGGGGCGGGGGCTGCAACAGACAGGTTCCTCCCATTCACACACTGCCCCACGCCCATCCACTTCACCCTGCCCCAGAGAGGGAGTGGGATCTAGTGGTTAGAACATGGGGGGCCAGCAGCCAGGGCTCCTGGGTTCTGTCCCCAGCTCTGGGAGGGGAGTGGGCCTGGGAGTCCCAGCCTGGGAAGCGCCCCTGTGCTCTGGAGGGTGCAGTGGCCTGACCCCTTACCTGAGCCAGGCCCGAGTACATGCGCCCCATGGATTTATAGTCCAGGCCTTCGGAGCAGTTCACTACAATCACATACATGCCCAGGGCCTTGCCCAGGTCTTTCACAGTCTCCGTTTTCCCTGTGCCGGCAGGGCCTTTGGGAGATCCTCCCCGGTGGAGGTGGAGGGCTGTGGTCAGAGTTATGTAACACCTGGAAAGAGAGAGGGGAGACCACACATCAATCTCCCTGCTTTCCCCAGCCCGCCCCCAGGCCATCCGCCACTGGAATCTCCTCTCTCCATCCCTCTGATGTCCACTCTGCTCTTCTCCTGCCCATCCAGCCCCTCTGCCTCCGGAGACAGACCTCAGCTGAAGCCATCATGAAGCCAAAAAAGGGTGGGGGAAGGGATAGCTCAGTGGTTTGAGCATTGGCCTACTAAACCCAGGGTGGTGAGTTCAATCCTTGAGGGGGCCATTTAGGGACCTGGGGCAAAAATCTGTCTGGGGATTGGTCCTGCTTTGAGCAGGGGGTTGGACTAGATACCTCCTGAGGTCCCTTCTAACCCTGATAGTTTATGATAAGCTCAGCAGTTCGTCCCTAGCTCTCCTGTGGTACTTTTCTCAGGAGATCTCAAAGCACACGGCCTCGTCAGCTTCACTGTCAGGGATCAAGCGATCACCTTAACTTAGCCAACGAGCTCGAGGTGCCTCTCGTGATCCCCCTGAACTCCCAGCGTGCCCCGGGGGGCTGCTGACCGCACCGGAGCTGCAGGGGCTGGGCACACCGTGCCTGTACCTGTCGGTGAGCGGCGTGATGACCAAGCGTCCGGAGTTCCCCAGGTACTCGTAGCCGTAGGGGAAATGGGTGTTGGTTTGCCTGATGACACAGTCGTCCAGATCCTGCCGAGGGAAAGGGGGGGAAAATAGAGCCAGGCCTCTGGATTCCCCCACCTGCTCATGGGGCTCCCGTGACAGAGGGCAAGCAGGCACCAGGGGAGAGACTCATCAGACTGCAGAGATGACGGCTCTGCAGGTCCCGAGGGAATCCATCCGGCAGCCCATGAGGTCAGGTTCCTGCCGTACCCGGGCACTCTGCAGACACAAACCCGTTAGCCCTCTGACCGCCCCCACCCGGGGAGGTGGGTCATATCGCTGGGGAGCATTGAGACCCGGAGCAGGCCTGGCTCCTCCAGCCCCGCAGGGCAGGACTGTCCCATACAATCTAGTCCTGGGGACTCTCTCTCAAGAGATGGGGCTCCCACCAGGCACTCCCTGGTGAAGGAAAAGGCCCAAGTAGGGACCATCGCGTTGTGGAGGTAAATGCGTGGTTATGCAAGTGGTGTCGGAGAGAGGGCTTTGGATTCTTTGACCACAGGATGTTGTTCCAGGAAGGAGGAGTGCTAGGCAGAGATGGGCTCCACCTAACGAAGAGAGGGAAGAGCATCTTCACAGGCAGGCTGGCTAACCTAGTGAGGAGGGCTTTAAACTAGGTTCACTGGGGATGGTGACCTAAGTCCGGAGGGAAGTGGGATACCGGGAGGAAACACAAGGAGGAGGGTGCCACAGGGGAGGCCTCCTGATTCATACTGAGAAAGCAGGGCAATCGGCTAGTTAGCTTAGGTACCTGTACACGAACGCACAAGGCCTGGGAAACAAGCAGGGAGAACTGGACGTCCTGGNTACTGTCCCATACAATCTAGTCCTGGGGACTCTCTCTCAAGTGATGGGGCTCCCACCAGGTACTCCCTGGTGAAGGAAAAGGCCCAAGTAGGGACCATCGCGTTGTGGAGGTAAATGCGTGGTTATGCAAGTGGTGTCGGAGAGAGGGCTTTGGATTCTTTGACCATACGATGTTGCTCCAGGAAGGAGGAGTGCTAGGCAGAGATGGGATCCACCTAACGAAGAGAGGGAAGAGCATCTTCGCAGGCAGGCTGGCTAACCTAGTGAGGAGAGCTTTAAACTAGGTTCACCGGGGATGGTGACCTAAGTCCGGAGGGAAGTGGGATACCGGGAGGAAACACAAGGAAGAGGGTGCCACAGGGGAGGCCTCCTGATTCATACTGAGAAAGCAGAGCAATCGGCTAGTTAGCTAAGGTACCTGTACACGAACGCACAAGGCCTGGGAAACAAGCAGGGAGAACTGGACGTCCTGGCACAGTCAAGGAACTATGATGTGTTTGGAATAACAGAGACTTGGTGGGGTAACTCACATGACTGGAGCACTGTCATGGATGGGTAGAAACTGTTCAGGAAGGGCAGGCGGGGGAGAAAAGGTGGAGGAGTTGCTCTGTAGGACTGCTCAGAGCTCCAGTATGAAACTGGAGAAAAGCCTGTTGAGAGTCTTTGGGTTACGTTTAGAGGCGAGAGCAACAAGGGTGATGTTGTGGCGGGCGTCTGCTATAGACCACCAGACCAGGAGGAGGAGGTAGACGAGGCTTTCTTCAGACAGCTAACAGAAGTTTCCAGATCACAGGCCCTGGTTCTCATGGGAGACTTTAATCACCCCGATATCTGCTGGGAGAGCAAGACAGCGGTGCACAGACAATCCAGGAAGTTTTTGGAGAGTGTTGGGGACAACTTCCTGGTGCAAGTGCTGGAGGAATTGACTAGGGGCCGTGCTCCTCTCGACCTGCTGCTCCCAAACAGGGAAGAATTGGTAGGGGAAGTAGACGTGGGTGGCAACCTGGGCAGCAGTGACCATGAGATGGTCGAGTTCAGGATCCTGACAAAAGCAGCAGAATATGGACTCTGGACTTCAGAAAAGCAGACTTGGACTCCCTCAGGGAACTGATGGGCAGGATCCCCTGGGAGGCTAATATGAGGGGGAAAGGAGTCCAGGACAGCTGCCTGTATTTTAAAGAAGCCTTATCAAGGGCACAGGAACAAACCATCCCGATGTGCAGAAAGAATAGCAAATATGGCAGGCGACCAGCTTGGCTTAACAGAGAAATGTTTGGTGAGCTTAAACACAAAAAAGGAAGCTGACAAGAAGTGGAAACTTGGACGGATGACTAGGGAGGAGTATAAAAATATTGCTCGAGCGTGCAGGGGTGTAATCAGGAAGGCCAAAGCACAACTGGAGTTGCAGCTAGCAAGGGATGTGAAGGGTAACAAGAAGGGTTTCTACAGGTATGTTAGCAACAAGAAGGCAGCCAGGGAAAGTGTGGGACCCGTACTGAATGGGGGAGGCAACCTAGTGACAGATGATGTGGAAAAAGCTGACGTACTCAATGCTCTTTTGGCCTCGGTCTTCACAGACAAGGTCAGCTCCCAGACTGCTGCACTGGGCAGCACAGTATGGGGAGGAGGTGAGCAGCCCTCAGTGGTGAAAGAACAGGTTAAGGACTATTTAGAAAAGCTGGACATGCATAAGTCCATGGGGCCGGATGCGCTGCATCCGAGGGTGCTGAGGGAGTTGGCGGATGTGATTGCAGAGCCATTGGCCATTATCTTTGAAAACTCGTGGCGATCGGGGGAGGTCCCGGACGATTGGAAAAAGGCAAATATAATGCCCATCTTTAAAAAAGAAGAAGGAGAATCCAGGCAACTACAGACCGGTCAGCCTCACCTCAGTCCCCGGAAAATCATGGAGTAGGTCCTCAAGGAATCCATTTTGAAGCACTTAGAGGAGAGGAAGGTGATCAGGAACAGTCAACATGGATTCACCAAGGGCAAGTCATGCCTGACCAACCTGATTGCCTTCTATGATGAGATAACTGGCTCTGTGGATATGGGGAAAGCGGTGGATGTGGTATACCTTGACTTTAGCAAAGCTTTTGATACGGTCTCCCACCGTATTCTTGCCAGAAAGTTAAAGAAGTATGGGCTGGATGAATGGACTATAAGGTGGATAGAAAGCTGGCTAGATCGTCGGGCTCAACGGGTAGTGATCAATGGCTCCATGTCTAGTTGGCAGCCGGTATCAAGCGGAGTGCCCCAGAAGCTGATTTTGTTCAAAATCTTAATGATCTGGAGGACGGGATGGACTGCACCCTCAGCAAGTTTGCAGATGACACTAAGCTGGGGGCAGAGGTAGATACGCTGGAGGNCAACTACAGACCGGTCAGCCTCACCTCAGTCCCCGGAAAATCATGGAGCAGGTCCTCAAGGAATCCATTTTGAAGCACTTAGAGGAGAGGAAGGTGATCAGGAACAGTCAACATGGATTCACCAAGGGCAAGTCAAGCCTGACCAACCTGAATGCCTTCTATGATGAGATAACTGGCTCTGTGGATATGGGGAAAGCGGTGGATGTGGTATACCTTGACTTTAGCAAAGCTTTTGATATGGTCTCCCACAGTATTCTTGCCAGAAAGTGAAAGAAGTATGGGCTGGATGAATGGACTATAAGGTGGATAGAAAGCTGGCTAGATCGTCGGGCTCAACGGGTAGTGATCAATGGCTCCATGTCTAGCTGGCAGCCGGTATCAAGCGGAGTGCCCCAGAAGCCGATTTTGTTCAAAATCTTAATGATCTGGAGGACGGGATGGATTGCACCCTCAGCAAGTTCGCAGATGACACTAAGCTGGGGAAAGAGGTAGATACGCTGGAGGGTAGGGAGAGGGTCCAGAGTGGAGGATTGGGCCAAAAGAAATCTGATGAGGTTCAACAAGGACAAGTGCAGAGTCCTGCACTTAGGACGGAAGAATCCCAGGCACTGCTACAGGCTGGGGACTGACTGGCTAAGCGACAGTTCTGCCGAAAAGGACCTGGGGATTACAGTGGATGAGAAGCTGGATAGGAGTCAGCAGTGTGCCCTCGTTGCCAAGAAGGCCAACGGCATTTTGGGCTGTATAAGTAGGGGCACTGCCAGCAGATCGAGGGACGTGATCGTTCCCCTCTATTCGACATTGGTGAGGCCACACCTGGAGTACTGTGTCCAGTTTTGGGCCCCCCACTACAGAAGGGATGTGGACAAATTGGAGAGAGTCCAGTGGAGGGCAACAAAAATGATTAGGGGGCTGGGGCACATGATAGAGGCTGAGGGAACTGGGCTTGTTTAGTCTGCAGAAGAGAAGAGTGAGGGGGGATTTGATAGCTGCTTTCAGCTACCTGAAGGGGGTTCCAAAGAGGATGGAGCTCGGCTGTTCTCAGTGGTAGCAGATGACAGAACAAGGAGCAATGGTCTGAAGTTGCAGTGGGGGAGGTCTAGGTTGGATATTAGGAAACACTATTTCACTAGGAGGGTGGTGAAGCACTGGAATGGGTTACCTAGGGAGGTGGTGGAATCTCCATCCTTAGAGGTTTTTAAGGCCCGGCTTGACAGAGCCCTGGCTGGGATGCTTTAGGTGGGGTTGGTCCTGCTTTGAGCAGGAGGTTGGACTAGATACCTCCTGAGGTCCCTTCCAACCCTGATCTTCTATGTTTCTGTGATTGTACATTGGACCCTGTCCCTGGCAATGGACACCCCATGGGGAAGGGAGGGGGTGAAACAGAGCCGGGTGGCTGAGGCCGCTGGCGAGAGCGAGGAGGAGAGAGGTGGCTAACGGCCCAAGCAGGACGGCAAACTGCAGGGAATTACAGGTACGTTGGAGGCAACATCTTCCCCTCTGCTCAGCGCGGCTGCTGAGGCTGAACAGCAGGGGGCAGTGATGCGGACGCAGGCGTGTAGCTAGGACTGATTCTGCCCCGCAGGGGGCGGCAGAACTAGCCCCACATACACACATCCAGCCAGCAGGGGGCAGTGTGGGCCTCCCTCGCTCAGAGGCCAGTCCATCCGCACCTTGTCCCAGTAGAGGCGGAGCTGGCTCAGCCACTCGAAGGACGTCACGTCCATCAAGCTGCTCTTGTAGAGCTTTTCTATGACGTCCCGCGCGTGGATTTCCACCGTCACCAGCGCGACGATCTTCAGGCGCATGATCTTGGTCAGGCTGCCCCGGATGGCCTCCGAGTATTTATTCAGCAGGGACACCTAGCGAGGAAACAGCCCGTGGTCAGACGTGCGCGAGGGCGCGTAGTAGTGAGCAGTGTGCACACGCGTGCGAGCACGTGGGAGTGCCGGTGCCAGTGCGCCTGGCTGTGCTGCGCTCTCCCCTTCACCTGCTTCTTCTTCATGACCTTGAGGAACTTCTTGTCCCCTCGCTCCTTGCAGTTGGCCAGGCACTTGGTGACGTCCGTCGTCCACTGGATCTGACTGGCAGCGATCACCATCTGCAAGAGACGAGGAGTGAGGTGGAGAGAGGGGCACTGGCAAATCCCCTCTTCCCCAGCCCCCCTGAGCTCAGTTCTGGGGAGCCCCCTGCCCACAGACCTCCAATACCCTAACCCTAGACATGACCATTCGTCCTGGGCCCCACGTCCCTCTTCCTCCGCCCGGCCTGGTCACTTCTGCACTTGAGGGCCTTCCCCCCAGCCTAGGGGCTCTAAGCCCTTCACCCAGGGGGGTCAGGGTCACTGGATCCCTTTTACGCAGGGGAACACTGAGGCCCACGCCGGGAAAGTGACTTTCCCAGCTCTGGCAGAATGAAATCCAGGGTATGGCGCCCAGGAGTTCTAATTCCCTAGTGCCTGCTCTAACACCTAGGACCCACTCCCCCGAGCCGGGGAGAGAACCCAGGAGTCCGGGCTCCCAGCCCCCCTCCTCTAACCACTAGCCCCCACTCCCCTCCCAGAGCCACGACAAGAACCCAGGAGTCCTGACACTCAATTCTGAACCCTCCTCCCCGTGTTCAACTGAGTGGCTGGGCTGAGGCTCACCAAACTCATTTCACGTATGACCTGAGTGTACCAAAGGCCTGATCCAACCCACGGCAATAGAAAGACGCCCCCTGACTTCAGTGGGGCTGGATCAGCCTGTAAGGCGAGTCCCTGTGGCCCAGAGGCCATCCCGAGCCGCTGGCCGAGCGGCAGCCCCCCGTGCCCTGGGGGCGCAGTAGTTACCTGTCCGGCCCACTCCTTCACCCACTTGTCCCTTTTCGTCAGCATCTTCTTCAGGGCCAGGCGGCAGTTTCGCAGCAGCTCCCTCAGGGTCCAGCGCATGGCCCGCTCCACGTCACATAGCCACTCCTGGGAGGCAGGCAGACGAGGGGCTGAGGGGACGTCTAGGGGGGTTCCCCCTGCCCCTCGCAAAGCCGGGGGGCAGAGGGGGTTTCCCAGCGGAGGTCTGAACGGGGAGAGGGGCTGGCACCCGCAGCGGGAAGGCTGCCACAGATCCAGGAGCGGGAGTGATTTTGAATTGGATCGGACCAGAGCTGGGGAGCCAGCGGAGGTGCCCGAGGACGGGCTGGTGCATGGGGGGGTCAGAGGAACCAGGATTGGGCTACCCAACGCCCCAGCTCCCACCGCCCAGAGCTGGCCCAAAGAGCCCTCACCTCCACGGGCCCTTCCAGCAGCACGGAGTGGGCGAACTCCACGTATTCCCCGTCCAAGGAGTACATGCCCACGGCTTCAGACTTGTTGCCCATTCCCACCTGAGAAATGAGGAGAATACTCATGCTCCGCCCATCCCCAGACCATCTCCGAGTGCCTCCCGGATTCCCGTGCTCCGGGTGAGGTGGGCATGAAGATCAGAGCCCGAGGGCGGGCCAAAGGGGGGGACGGGGCTTGGGGGCTCAAATTCAGAGGGGCTGACAGCTGGCTGTACCAGGGCAGAAGCTGTCCCCTTCTGCTGTAACCACAAGGTCACCCTCCCCATCCAGAATCGGTTTAGACGGGTTCCCTCATCCGGCACTGCGATGCAGCCACCTCTGGGGGTAGCTGTTTATACAGGGGTCCCTCGCTCAGTGCTGAGGTGCAGCCACCTCTGCGGAGATGGGTGGCGACTGCTCCCAGCTCCCCTGCATTGTTAAACAAGAAGCGAAGGAGAATCCCCTCTCTGGCTGAAAGGTCCGGGGGCTTTGGGGAAGCCGGATGGCACCACCCAGGTTGGGATTTAGCCAAGACCCCAGGGTTGAATGGGGAGAAGGACCAGGGACTCTGCACAGAGCAGGAGGAGGCTAGGCCTGGGGCTGGACCTTCTGGATTTTGAGGGACTTGATGTTGTCAAAGCACTTCTTGAGGTGGGGCTGGACGGCCTCGGGGTTGCGCGACTGGCCCAAGATCTCCAGCAGATCGTCGTTGGACAGGAAGTAGAAGCGGGGGAAGATGTGGCGTTTGGTCTCCAGGTACATGTCCAGGGATTTCTGGATCTCCTCCAGGACGCCGTTCATCTCCACCAGCTTGTCCAGGAGCCCTGGGGGGAAAGCGCCACGGGCCCCCTGACTCCTGCTGGCCCCACCCCAGCCAGGTCACATGGTCCTCTCTTCACAAAGCTCCCTCCCTCTGGCTTCAGCAGCAAGGTCACGTCCTGGCCCTCCCTCTCCGCCCCCCAGGCATGGAACAGCCCCCCGTCCCCCTGAACCCACTCCCTTCCATTCCTGATCCCCGCTCCCCGCCCCCATGCAACTCTGAGTCACCCTGGCAGATCTTCAGGGTGGGAGCCCTGTTGTCTCCCGGCGTCAGCCCTAGGTGCAGTGAGTTTGATCAGCCTCAGCCCCAGACCTCAAGGTGCTGCAACCTTCCATCCTGCAAACAATGGCCTCCCTTTCCATTTGAACGAGAAAGGGGCCACAAGCAAAGATCGAGCCTTCTAAAGGGGGCTTCCGCCAAACGCTCGTCTGTTTAACCGGCGACGGCCACCTCCTGAGCCCCGCACCCTGCTCCCTGCAGCACATGCTAAGGACCACGCCCCATGCTAGGGACCTGGGCTCAGCCCTGACTCAGAGGAGAATGACCCTCACCCCGCTCCCTGCAGCGTAGGCCCCTAGCGGGGTCGGCACTGACTGAGCGCCCCCGACTGAACCTCCACCCTCTCTCCCCGGGGCTTAGAGCCCTAGCACCCCGCTGGGGTCAGCGCTGGCTGAGAGGGGAGAGCGCCCCCTACTGAGCCACCACCATGCAGCACTGAATCTCCTTTGGAGGCCTCCGAGCCAGTTACTCATAGAATCATAGAAGATCAGGGTTGGAAGGGACCTCAGGAGGTATCTAGTCCAACCCCCTGCTCAAAGCAGGACCAACCCCCAACTAAATCATCCCAGCCAGGGCTTTGTCTAAGGATGGAGATTCCACCACCTCCCTAGGGAACCCATTCCAGTGCTTCACCACCCTCCTAGTGAAATAGTTTTTCCTAATATCCAACCTAGACCTCCCCCACTGCAACGTGAGACCATTGCTCCTTGTTCTGTCATCTGCCACCACTGAGAACAGCCGAGCTCCATCCTCTTTGGATCCCCCCTTCAGGTAGTTGAAAGCAGCTATCAAATCCCCCCTCACTCTTCTCTTCTGCAGAGTAAATAATCACAGTTCCCTCAGCCTCTCCTCGTAACTCATGTGCCCCAGCCCCCTAATAATTTTCGTTGCCCTCCACTGGACTCTTTCCAATTTGTCCACATCCCTTCTGTAGTGGGGGGCCCAAAACTGGATGCAAAACTCCAGATGAGGCCTCACCAGTGCCGAATAGAGGGGAATAATCACTTCCCTCGATCTGCTGGCAATGCTCCCACTAATGCAGCCCAATATGCCGTTGGCCTTCTTGGCAACAAGGGCACACTGCTGACTCATATCCAGCTTCTCATCCACTGTAATCCCCAGGTCCTTTTCTGCAGAACTGTCGCTTAGCCAGTCGGTCCCCAGCCTGTAGCAGTGCCTGGGATTCTTCCATCCTAAGTGCAGGACTCTGCACTTGTCCTTGTTGAACCTCATCAGATTTCTTTTGGCCCAATCCTCCACTCTGGACCCTATCCCTACCCTCCAGCGTATCTACCTCTGCCCCCAGCTTAGTGTCATCTGCGAACTTGCTGAGGGTGCAATCCATCCCGTCCTCCAGATCATTAATGAAGATGTTGAACAAAACCAGCCCCAGAACCGACCCCTGGGGCACCCCACTTGATACCAGCTGCCAACTAGACATGGAGCCGTTGATCACTACCCGTTGAGCCCGACGATCTAGCCAGCTTTCTATCCACCTTATAGTCCTACTCCTACTGAGCAGACTCCCCTCGGGAGCTAGAGACGAGCGGAGATCACAGCTCTCGGAGGCGGCCCAGTGGCAGGAAAGGGCCTAGGCTGGGTCCGGAGTGTAGAGTGGGAAGAGGCAGCTGGCTTGTGGCGGGGGTCCGGAGGGAGGGGAAGCAGCAGCTACCTGGGTAATGCGTCCCGCGCAGCGCGTTGTTATCCTTGTTCAGTCTGTCCATGATCGTCTTCCAGCTGGCGTTGATCTGATCGAAGGAGGCCGACTCCTGGGGCAGCTGCTTCCGGATGTCTTCTCCCAGGAAGATGTTCTGGGGGGGATCGGCACCAGAGAGAGTGAATGGCCCTGCCCGTCATTAGTGGGGAAGCCTGGCCCTGCGTGTGGGCCCCTCAGTGAAGCGCAGGGCTCCTCACCTCCAGGTACATCCACTGCCTCTGCACGGTCAGCACCATCTCGATCACCTCCAGGATGAGCGAGAGGCAGCGCTCCCAGCGGTCCACCTCCTTCTCAAAGGGCTTCACGAAGCGTGAGGCCTTCATGGTGGAGAGGGAGACCTGGTTATCCTCCAGCGCCTGGAACACCTCGTCCGTCCCCCTGCGGGAGCCAGGAGTGAGAGGTCAGCCTGGGCATACAACAAGCAGAGCGGCTATGGGGCGCTCCCACCAATGTGCCTTTGGGGGCACGCCGCCCGTGGCCCATTCTGCTCAAGGCCTCTCTGCAAAGCCTGCCCACAATGGGGCCCGTTAGGATGGCAGTTCTGTGCTATGGGCACCTATCCTCAAATGATGCCCCAGACTCATCTCATGTGAGGGCCACAAAAGATAGGAAGAACTTTCACTCACTAGTGAGCTGGGGCTGAATTGGAGTTAGTTTCCTAGAGGGGAAAGGCCCCCGTGTCCCATTCCCTGAGCCAGCCAGATGGGAGCCAGCGCCCCCTAGTGGGGAAAGGCCCCGTGTCCCCTTCCCTGCCCCCACCTCTTTTACAGAGTCCCTGCTTCCCAGGAGAGTCCCCCAGGCTGGAAGTCTGGCCTGCGCTCTTTCGTCCTAGCCGTACGAGTTGACATTTGGCTGTGTTAAAACACTCACTGTTTGCCACCAATCCAGATCACTCCCTGGCTGTCCCTTGTTCCTAGTCCCCCTAGACTAACACCAGTTTCTCTCTCTCCCTTCAGGCATAAACACATTTTCATCACAGAGCTGAGCCAGCCAGCCACGCGCGAGCCCTGCAGCTCCCAGGTATTAATCCAATCACGGAGGGACACCCCTGCTGCAGCCAGCAACTGCAGAGGTCAGAGGGACACCCCTGCTGCAGCCAGCAACTGCAGAGGTCAGGACGCCCTCAGCAAACTCGCTCCTTGCTAATAAAACTGGGTTAGTGAGAAAGACGGAGGGGAAATCTAAAGGCCACGGCCTGCCCTGCTGTTCTGAGCTTCTGCAATGAACGGAAGCCATGCTTAGTGGCTAGCGCTGGGACTCAGGCCGGCTGAGCTCTAGTCCTGGCTGTGGAAGGGGAGTGGAGACTAGCAGTCAGAGCAAGAGGACTGGGCGTAGGACACTTGGGCTCTGTGAGGACCAGGGGAGTTTGGGAAGGGAAGGAGGTGTTCAAGGGAGGGTCTATCTACCTGTACTCGGACAGACAAACAATGAAATAAACCAGCTTTTCCCCCTGGCGACCAGGGCGCCGAGCAGGAGACCACACCCTGCCATGCTCAGCTGCTTGTCTACCCAGGAACCCTGCCCCCCACGTCTCTCCTGTCAGAGCTGCAAGGCAGATCTTTGGAAGCCCTACCTGAGTCGGTGGTGTCCCTTGTCCTTGTACGACACAATATCTAGCAGCACGACATCCCAGGTCTTGGCGATGGCTTGCAGGGCCTGGGAGAAAGACAGGGATGGACAGCATGAAATACACAGGGAAATCTTACCACGTTTGGATGATTTAGTTGGGGATTGGTCCTGCTTTGAGCAGGAGGTTGGACTAGATACCTCCCGAGGTCCCTTCCAATCCTGATAGTCTATGATTCTATGATTGACTGGGGCTAAGGTCAGAAAGGAGAGGTCATGTGTCTAATGTCAGAACTGAGCCTGGGAGTCAGGAGGCCTGGGATCTATTCCTGGTTCGGGGAGGGGAGGTAGTGGGTTAGAGCTGGGGGGGGTCAGGATTCCTGGGTTCCATTCCCAGATCTGAGATGGGAAGTTAGAGAGGAGAAGGGGAGCTGAGACTCCTGGGTTCTACTCCAATAGTGACTGGGAGTCAGGACTCGTGGCTCCAGATGATAGTTGGCAAATCAGTGCCAAATATGACAGTGGGTTATGCGATGTGGACTCCTGTCCTGCTAAGATCTGGGCAGAGACATTCAACGTCTGCTCAAAAGGAGCCTGTGAAATGAATGAGGAAAGAGGGACGGACAGACGGACTCTACCAGCTCGACAGACAGCTCCTTGGAGGCCGACGCAGAGATCTCACTGATTTTCTCCACGTGTTGATCCAGGCCGAGCGCCACAATATTCTCCAGCCTGAAATCTTCAGCATCCTGGTCAAACGTCCTGAGGACCAAGTCCTTCACCTGATCCCAATGCCTGCAGGGAAGCCACCGACAGCATTAAACCAGGGAATGGACAGGCCCTCTCTGCTGATACACCAGGATCAGTTCTAAGTTAACCCCTTCAGTACAGAGACTTGGCCAGCCCCAAGAAAGGAAATCAGTACGCTCTCCAGCACGGAAATGGAGATGTCGAGATGGTCAAATGGTTGGCCGCTCCGGGATAGGAAATGAAACGAGGTTGGAAGGGGCCTAATGTGGGTTGCTCCAACTGGAGAGAAGTTGAGGGAGTCGAGGCTACGCTGATATGGGCATATTCAGCGGGGACCGGGGAGCTCTCTCAATTGGACAGCTCTTTCAATGACTGTGGATGGAAGGAAACCAAGGGGGAAAGCGAAGCCTTGGCGCATGGCCTGGATATCAGAAGACCTCAAAAGATCAGTCTGCACTGATGTACGATCACCAGCTTTGGAAGAAGGCTATAAATGTCGCCAACCGTGAAGAGGGAAGTGGCAAGGAGGAAGGAAGAAGAGTTCTATACCCACCCTTCAACCCCAGAGATCTCTGTTCCCAGAGCATGCAGGGAACAGCCCCCCAGCCTGGGCCCATGCACTCCCACAAGCAAAGTGAGGCGATAGAGGGGCTCCAGGGAGGCTGCATACATTTCTAGGTACTTCAGCAGCACACAGATAAAGCCGGTGAGAGGAAATTCAAAGCAGAGCGACAGAACCAGTCCTGGGGAGCGAGGCTGGGAAGGACGGGGCTCTCTCTGTGGACCAAAAGAGAATGCAGTAGGCTGCACTGCCTGCAGGTGTCCAAGGGCTCCGAGAGCTGGGATGAAGGCGATGCTCCAGGCTCAGTGGCCAATGGGTTATTAACCAGCGCTCACATGTGTGGGCTTGTTTGAAGGGCGCCGCACGGCAGGACACTGGAAAAATAAGCTCGTCTTCCTTCCCAACCAATTGCGGCCTCTTTCCCACCGCCCCACATCCACACACCTCCCCCTGGGTGCAGGCGTGGTGTCGGGCAGTGAATCACCAGTGTTAGGTAGGAGAGGAATTCTCCCCCGCCAGCTCACTAATGAGCGTATGTTCGTGTGGGGCTGACGAACGAGGTCAGAGTCGAGCCCCTTTGCTTTTAACTCCCCAAGGAGGTGCAAGAACCACGTGGTAACAAACCAGCTGTGCTGGCTGAGTCCTCCAAGGGAACAGAGTTCATGTCTGAGCCGCACAACACCCAGAGCCAAGCACGGGGCTAGGACGCCAGGAACAGTCATTCGCAATCTAGCAGCTAGAGCTCCGGGGTTCTGATCCCACTCTGGGAGGGGAGTGGGGGCTGGTAGGTGAGCGCAGGGAGGCAGGGAGCCAGGACTCCTGGGTTCT
>QXTE01000796.1:39201-62017 GCA_003942145.1 Platysternon megacephalum
GGCTCTTGGAGGGGAGTGGGGGCTGGTGGGTTAGAACAGGGGGGGCTGGGAGCCAGGACTCCTGGGTTCTCTCCCCGGCTCTGGGAGGGGAGTGGGGGCTGGTGGGTTAGAGCAGGGGGGGCTGGGAGCCAGAACTCCTGGGTTCTATCCCCGGCTCTGGGAGGGGAGTGGGGACTGGTGGTTAAAGCAGCAGGTTAGGACTCCTGGGTTCTCTTTCCTATGGGGGCAGTGGAGTGTAGTCTGGGGGGGAGTGGGGATGCTCTCAGGACTCCCCAACCCTACCACTCACTCTCTGTGACCTTGGGCACATCCCTTCTCGTCTCTGGGCCTCACGGGAACAGCGAATTTACCCAGGCCACAGAGGGGTTGGGAAACTTCTTTCTTAAACGCGGGCTAAGGTGCAGGAGCTAAGAAAGGCAGAGGATGATTCATTCCCTCAGGGGGATCCTGCCCCATCACAGACAGATCCAGGGGCACAGTATCCCGTATATTCCTCCACGGAGGAGCAGCTTTCAGCCACTCTCCAGAGAGCCAGCAAAGCGCGTGCAGACGCTGCCCTCGGACGAGCCCGACCTACCTCTCCCGCAAGGCCGGGTTCCTGAGGTCTGAGATCAGGGGCATCGTCCTCTTAAACTGCTCGACCTTCACCTTGGAAGTCTCGATAATTTCCCAGTCCCGATCCTTTGGTTGGAAAGGAAGCAACGCCAGGTTAGGGGGGGCTCGGCAGGGATGGGGGAATACTCAGTTGGGCGGCCCCTTGGCACGCCTTTGACGTGCATCACCCGCACCCCCAGAACGTCCCGCACAAGAGATCACACTGGGAGAGCCTCTGCACCACGTCTAATGAGGACAGGAAGTGAGGGCCCTGCACCCTGCACCGGCCCTATTGGTCCTCCCAGCACAATCCCACAATGCCCCTCCAATGACCTCCAGCTAAGGTCTGCAGGAGCAGGGATCAGAGCACTAGGAAAGGCCCCCTTCTCGGCTGTCCCCCAAGTGCCCCGGTTCCCCAGCCGTCGCCCTCCAAAGAGCCCTTCCCGTGCACCACAAGGGGACCGGCCGGCAGTGCCGGGCCACGGGAGCCTCTCTCTTACCTTGAGCTCCCGGCTCAGCTTGTTGAGCTTCCGGAAGAGCCCATAAGCCGTGGTCTCCATCACCTCCGTTTGCAGGGTCTTGAAGCTTCCTGTCTTCCACTCGTTCCAGTGGTCTTCCCACTCTTTGGTGATCTCCCACACCTGCTGCAGGTAGTCCAGCTCCTGCGGGGCAGCGCACAGAGAGAGCTTAGCCACAGCTGGACAGACACCCGGGCCCACTTTCCTGCCCGTCCACCAAGGAGGAGAGGCCCCACCTTCTCGAGCTTCTGCAGGTCTTTGGAAGCCGGCTGTTCGATTTTGAAGATGCCCAGGTTGGAGCGCAGGGCGCTCTCCTCATCCTTCATGGTGGCCAGCAGCTGCCGCATCGCCGCGATCTGCTCCAGGGCCGTCTCGCAGCTCACAGCACAGGTGAAGGGACCTACGCAACAAAGAGCTCAGCGGCCTCTGCCCGCGCTGCGCCCCTTCTGGATGGCTGGGCCATCGGCCAGGGACCCTTTTCCTGCGCTTGGAGAGGTCAAGGGAGGCTGAACGAGGAAGTGATTAGAGCATGGAAGTGGGAGCCAGGACTCCTGGGTTCTCTCACCGGCTCTGGGACAGGAGTGGGGTCTAGTGGTTAGAGCAGGGGGGGGCTGGGAGCCGGGCCTCCTGGGTTGTCTCCACGGCTCTGGGAGGGGAGTGGGGGCTGGGGGGTTAGAGCAGGGGGGCTGGGAGCCAGGACTCCTGGGTTCTCTCCCCGGCTCTGGGACAGGAGTGGGGTCTAGTGGTTAGAGCAGGGGGGGGCTGGGAGCCAGGACTCCTGGGTTGTCTCCACGGCTCTGGGAGGGGAGTGGGGGCTGGTGGGTTAGAACAGGGGGGGCTGGGTTCTGATCCCGGGGCTGGGAGAGGAGTGGGGTCCAGTGGTTAGAGCAGATGGAGCTGGAAGGCTGGACCCCTGGGTTCTATTCCCAGCTCTGGGAAGGTAGTAGGGTCTAGTGGGTTGGAGCATGGGATGGGGGTAAAGAGTCCTGGGTTCTCTCACCATCTGTGGGCGGGGAGGGCAGTCCGGTGGTTAGAACAGATAGGGCTAGGGGGCAGGACTCCTGGGTTCTATGTCCTGCTCTGGAACAAAAGTGGGGTCTAGAGGGTTTGAACAGATGGGGCTGGGAGTCAGAATTCCTGGATTTTATTCCCAAGCCTACAGAGCATGGTGAAAGCTCAGCAGTGCTCAGTTTCCTGAAAGGTTGTTCGGTGAGGAGGTACGGGACCGTGATTTACAAGAGGACTAGAAAAATTAAGGGACGTACTAGTAGGGAGGGACATTAGATTCAAACTCACTAACTGTAAATAGCTCAATCTATTGAACCAGTTTCTTCAAACCTGGCTTGTTCTTTAGGTCTCGCTGAGATCTAGACAACAAGCCAAATATGGTGTTTCTAGCAGGAGCAATGTTTGAGTTCACTGAGGCCTCTGTTCTGTGCATGGCACCACCACTCACCTTTGGTGCCAAAATCCTGCAGAAGGACCTGGGCCTTTTTCTTGAAGTCGTCCGCAGAATGGATCAGGCCCGTCTTGAATTTCTCCTTGTGTTTCTTTAGCATGACATCGCTCTCCAGGATGCACTGCTGGAAGGACAGCCACTCCGAGTTGAGCACTCCCAGCGTCTGCAGCACCTGGGACAAGGGAGAGGGAGAAAGATGAAAGATGTGTTCTCCCTCCAAGGTTACCGCGGCATCAAGGAGAAGGCTGGGCACGGTGGGGTCCGGAAATGTGGCTAGGATAAATAGGAACCTCCTCCACCCCCACGGCACGGGGATCTCATCCATTTCCCTGGGGCTGGGCAGGACTCGGGTAATTTGTACAAGTCCTCATTCATCGAAATCTCTGCCAGTTACAGTAAAAGCGTTTTTATCCGGCGTACTGGGGGAATAGGGGGTGACCGTAAGTGAAAAATTCCGGTTAATTAAGTGAGAGGGAGTTTGGGTGCGGGAGGGGGTGTGGGACAGGGGTTTGGGTGCGGGAGGAGTTTGGGGTGCCAAATCCAGGGGGCGCTCACCTCGGGCAGCTCCCCGCAAGCAACGACCTGTCCCGGCTGCTCCTAGGCGGCGGCGCGGCAGGCGGCTCTGCGCGCTGTCTCCACCTGCAGGCACCGCCCCCGCAGCTCCTATTGGCTGCGGTTCCCAGCCAATGGGAGGTGCGGAGCCAGCGCTCAGAGCAGGACAGGGGCAGTGCAGAGCTGCCTAAATCCCTTTGGGGTCTGGGCCAGCGTGGCAGAGGCCACTCAAGGTCCGCGTCCATACTTACCCCCTCGTCCACGGCCACTTCGTACTTCTCCAGGATGGCAAACTGCTCGTGGATGGGCGGGATCTGCCCCTCTAGCTTCGGCAGCTCGTGCTGCAGGGTCTCCAGGAGCTGCAGGCTTCGGCCCAGTTCCTCCAGCGTCTGCGGAGGCTGGCTGACTCTGTGGGCCAGAGCGGGGAAGAGACGGAGTGAGCCAGGACTGGGTCAAATGACGGGGGCTCTCTCGTGCCCACGCATTCGTTCGGACTTGCCCCCACAGCTGCTCTGCTCGGGGAAAGGCGTTTGACGCCCCGTGGCAGGACTGACACTGCGAGCCGTTGACGCCAGGGCCTAACCCTACAGAACACTGGTCCTCTCCATGGGGTGCCAGCAAGGGTCCGGTCCGAGCCAAGCTCGGGGGCCCTATTTAAAAGCAAGGGGCCAGCTGACCACTCCACATGTAAGCTGCCGAACATCAGAACCACAGAAGGGGTGAGATCAGGCCCGGAGAGGGGATGTCTCGGGGCTTTTGCCATTTTCCGTTACTCTCAAGTGCTTTAAGAGTAAAATCACTGTGGTTAAGAAGTTCCTCTGCTGAGCCTGGCTTCCTCGCTTTCCTGCTGTGTTTCTCTCCGAAGGGGTTAAACGAGAATCCCAGCGTGCCCCCTAGATGGGGCTTTGCAGGACTGGAGGGCTTGGCTGGACAACGGCATGCCATGTCCCAGGGAAGCGCGTCAGCCAGGGCCCTAGAATCCCAGAGACTAGACTCTACCCAGACCCCGCTGGCATGGAAGCACGTGGGACCCAGAGATGGTGACGGTACAGTGGGTAACTGGGCCAGTTTGTAACAGGAGAACTCGCATCGGTGGGGAGAAGGGAAGGCCAGAGAGGAACCTGCCCAGGGAGAAGGGCATGGGCTGTCTCTGCCCCAACCAGCAGGGGCGTGGGGTGCAGGTAATGGGGCAGGGAGGAAGGGGCCTGTCCAGGGGAGGCCTCACTTCTCGGCGTTCTCCTGGAGGTAGGCATACAGCTCCTGCAGCCGGGTACTGGCCATCTCGTTCAGCAGGTTGGTGAGCTTGTTCTGCCACTCGTTGCAGTGCTGGACCACGGAGAACTTGAGGTGGGAGCAGTCGAGCAACACAAACTGGATGTTCAGCACCGTCTCCTCCTTCTGCACGTTGTTGGCCACCTCCATGTACCTGCCATGCACATACACAGACCCACCCTTCAGCCAGCTGCTCAGTGCCGAGCTCTCCGGCGCACACATCCACGGGGCAACGGAGGAGAATCCCAGGGGGACTCTCTGCATGGAGGTGACTCGTTGGGATTAGTTCCTTCACTGGAGACACTGGAATTCACACAGAATGGATCAGAGGAGAGATCGTCAGATCCTTCTCACCTGAGCTACAGGTGCCTTGTGGGAAACCAGCATGGCACTAGGGGGGCGCTGTGCTGGAGGGAGCAGGTTGAATGGGCCCCTAGGGGGTGCTGTTCCCTCAGAGGCAGTGCTGAGGCCAGTGCCCCAGCATGGCACTAGGGGGCGCTGTGCTGCAGGCAACAATGTAATTAACCCAGTAGCCGAGTTCTCCGTTTTCAGTCAGTACGCTCCGCCCCCCACCGCCCCAAACTCCTGCCCATGATAGAGACCGTGGCCCCTCGTGCTCATTAAAGACCACCTGGGCTTATTGAGAAATCAATAGCATTGGTAGCTCCTGAGTGAGCAGGGTGGGGCCAGGGCACTGGTTTGGGGGGGACCATAGTGAGGTTTACGGCTGCCATGTGGGGGTTTCACCAGCACAGCTCCACGCCTAGTGCAAGGTGTCCAAGTCTCCTGATATGCCAAGGGGCCTCCTGTTTACACCCCAAATCCTCCCGCCTCCTGAATGAAGGTCGTCTCCCGCATGAAGCGGCATCCGTCGACGCCAAATTCCAAAATTCAACGACATTACCCGGGACCGCCTGCATCAGTCACACGTGCGCACCAGCTACGGGCACCCGACCGTGGCCTGGCCACTTTATGGCCAGGCCAAACCCGAGCGGAGCCAGGTCACAAGACCATTCACTCAAATTTGGCCTGGCCGCCATCCCAAATCTCCTCGAAAGGACTCTGAAAAATGTTGGTCGATACTCCTAGATGGCAGCACTTCCCTGCTTCCAAGCCCTTTGTGCTTTAGTCCTCATGCCAGTCTGGTGTCCTAGCAACCTGATGATTCCCGGGGAAGGTGACGGCCCACAATGCATCTGACCAATTGTGCAAATGCTAACCCAATCCGTCCGGAATCCTGCAGGGATCCGTTGATGCCCTGATCAGAACTGATCACTAGTGTCATTCCTTACATTTCTACCACTGGTGTTATCCCTAACTCACAAGTGCCGTAGTGTAATCTGCTGAGTTCAGTTAGGCTCTAGTTTAACCGATTAACCAGGGCTAGATTCCAAACTGAATCTCGAGGAAATAGATTTCTTACATTTTACCAACGAGATTAGACTTTAGACTCGATCACAGATTGGTGCAGGGGTCCCCAACGCGGGGCGTCTAAGTGCGGCCGCGTACTGGCCGGTGGACGAGCATCCGCCGAAATGCCGCCGAGAAGCAGCGTCATCCCGAGGTGTCGCCGCTGATTTTCGGCGGCGTTTCGGCGGCGACGCCTCTGGATGACGCTGCTTCTCGGCGGCGCCGCCTATTGACGTTGCCGCTTGTCGGCGGCATTTCGGCGGCTGCTCGTCCGCCGCCACGGTCCTCCGTGGCTCGTCGTCTGGCGCCCGCCAGACGAAAAGGGTTGGGGACCACTGGATGAGTGGATTATAATCTCATCCAGCATCCGGATGTGGCAGAGAGAACATTCGGATGGAGAAAGCCTAAATGCAACCAAGAGCTGCCCCCTGGGACTCCGTGTGGGATTCTGAAGTTGCCTCAGGCAAAAGGAGCATTTAATAAAGGAGCAGGGAATGTTGCGTGGCAATGCAACAGGAGCAGCCGCTGTTCGGAAGGAGAAATTCGCTCCCGCCAAACGATTTGTTAATTGAAACGTGTTTTGATGCCTTTGCTCCTGACTCATCCTAGCGAAGCCAGCAGGTGGAGGACAGTTCCAGCCCCGAGGGATCTTATTAAATCTTCCGGGCTAGTCCATTAATTAATTCCCTGCCTCCAGGTCACTGGAAACGCGAGGCCGAACTTTATTAAACAAGGAACCCAAAAATGGCGCCAGAAGAGACAGAGGCAGCGAGGGGCACCTGGCTCTGGAGAACAGGCAGAGACGGATGGGGAGGCAGCGTCCCTCCCACCTCTCTCTAGTTACGGATCCAAATTTACCTCCAGCCTGCACTGAGCCTGAAAATTGTGTGTGTCAAACGCTGAGTCAGCACGGCACCCGGGACGGGAAAATGCTGCTTGTGCTGAAGAAATGAATCCTGCATCACTCCTCCAAGCAGCTGGTTTTCAAGTGGGCCTCGTTCTGGGGCTTTGTTCCACCTTCTGGCTCACAACTGGGCCATGCCAAGGCGGGAGGCTGGGATCACGCTGTGGAATCGCTCTTCCCGGGGCTGCTCTAAACGGCTTTCGGGGCTTTAACGGGGAGTTTTTCTCCGCGCTGTTGAAACGCATTTGAGGAAGCGGAGAGTAGAAAGCCCATAAGCGGCCTTGGAAACTAAAGTATCCCACAGGCAAAAATGCAATTGGTTTAGGGAGTTGGTTACACTGTAATAACAACCGACTCCAGGGCCCGGCTCACAGCACGGCTCTCTCCTGACCTGCTTCCAGCACGATTCCATTGCTAGTCGTTTATTATCTTCCTTCGGAGACTGAGGAAAGCAAACCAGACACATCCAGGCCTCCACTGCGGAAGTGCCTGGTCTCACTGCTGGAACCCCTATCCACCCTCACGCCATTCGTGCTTTTCCTCCGTCCCAGGAGGGCAGCATCTTTACCCCCATTTTCCAGATGGGGAAACCGAGGCAGGGAGGTGCCCGGACTTGCCCAAGGGCACCCAGAAGGCTAGTAACGGAGCTGGGAAAAGAACCCAGGTCTTGTGAGTCCCAATCCGGTGCTCTATGCGCCAGAGAAGAAAGGCTTCTAGTCCCCTAAGCCAGCCACTTGTCGCTAACAGAGCCCTCACCGCGATGCCCGCAGGGAAGCTATAAAAAGGATCTGATTGTCTGTGTTTCTCTGACTGTTAACCAAAAAAAAAAAAATTGCTTGCGACATTTGCATGTAAACAGAATTTTGCTTTCTTAAGAATTCAGCTGCTCCTGCTGCTTCCTCTCCCAACCCCGTCATTCACACAGCGCGGAAAGCTAGCCACCTCCGGGGGGGGGCACGGCCCCCCACACCGGCACACACAGCACGTTCCAACAGGAAGCGCAGGCAATACCGCGGCGGTTAAACCAGCAGGGGCGATTTCGGGCGGCAGAATGGAACCGCTGGAGTTGGGATCTGGCCAGCACGCTGAGGTTCACGCCCTAACTCTTGGGAAAGGGACCAGGACATCTTTAATGACCACGTGTCCCTAGCACTATGCGGGGGGATTGGGGTCAGTGCTGATTGGTAGGGGAAAGGGCCACACTGGGGGGAGAGCGCCCCCTACCGACCCCCCCGCCCTGCTCCCCGGCACCTCCCGGGGATCAGCACCGTCCGTGGGGAGAGCACCCCCTACCTGCCCCCCCCCGCCCTCCTGCCCGGCACCTCCCGGGGATCAGCGCCGTCTGGGGGGAGAGCGCCCCCTACCGGCCCCCCCCCCCCCCCCCCCCCCCCCCCGCGCTGCTCCCCGGCAGGGAGGCCAGAACAGCGCCGTCCGGGGGGAGAGCGCCCCCTATCGCCCCCCCCCACGCTGCTCCCCGGCACCTCCCGGGGATCAGCGCCGTCCGGGGGGAGAGCGCCCCCTACCGACCACCCCCCGCGCTGCTCCCCGGCACCTCCTGGGGATCAGCGCCGTCCGGGGGGAGAGCGCCCCCTACCGACCCCCCCCCGCGCTGCTCACCAGAACTCTGATTTTCCTTGGGGTCTCACATTCAATATTGAACAGGGCAGGCCCGGCTTAGCTTGTGAACTCTGTCCATTTCAGAAGGGTAAGAGGGTGGACTTCCCTGAATCTGAAGGGTCTTGGCCCTCATCGGTACTGGTACAAGAGACCCGTCTGGTCAATGAGGGGCATGCAGGATTCGAGCACCCATGGACACAGGTCCTCCCTTACCGAGCAGTGTCTGCATCGAAGGAAGACACGAGTGGGTTGAGGTGCCGGTAGCGGTTAATGAAGGAGTCCTTGTTGACCTCCCAGATCTCACGGTACACATCCCAGGTCTTCAGGTACGCCTGCAGGTGCGTGGCGTTTGCTTGCATGCCCCCACTGATCAGTGCCTGGATTTTCTTGATATCCTCATCACGCTCTGAGTGCGGAGGGAGGACAAACAGGACAGTGACCAGCTGTTTCGATGCCCAAACATCCAGTCCTAGTCCATCAGAACCCCTTGCTTCTCTTCCATGCTGGTTCTGCAAAGCCTCCCCAGCCCCCTGGGAAATACTGTCCCTATGTTAGAAGGGGAGGAAACTGAGGCACGGAAATGACTTCTAGGGGATGGGGTGTGCGCAGGCAGGAACTCGTTCCATGACAGACGTAGGCGATATTCAGGCTAAGCCAGCTACCAAGTGCCACAGAGCGAAAATAAATCAAAAGAAAGTGTTACTGGCAAGGAAACTGAGCTAAGGGGAAATGACAGCTGAATACCAGGCTGGGGAATCGTCTCCTCCAGGGACAGGGTGGGAGCCGATTCGTTGTGGTCTGAACACAGAGGGCATCGCTACACTGGCTTTTCAAACCCACAGCGGCGAGTCTCAGAGCCCAGGTCTACCCGGGACGTGCCTGAACACGGGAACAAGACAGTGTGGATGCACAACTCGGTAGCGTGCGAGGGCAGGGGGAGGGCTCCTTACCCACGAGGACCGAGATGGGATCGCGGTGGAATTTGCGTTTGGTCAGGATCTCCGGCAGGTGGCGGAAGACCGAGATGCTGGCGATGAGGTGGCTGCTGATGTCATTGACCATATTCGCGAGCTGGGCCAGAGTTGGGGAAAACTCCACCTGGAAACACAAACCAGCAGGTCCGGTGGAGAGAGGAACCCGGCCCAGAAGAGAGGCAACAACTGCTCAGCGAACCCAAAGCGATCCACGGGGTGAGCGCTGGAAAATCTATTCCATTCCCACCTCTGTAAAAGCCCTTGCAGTGGCAGGCTGCAAGATCCTGGACCTGAAAATCCCATCATTCCGATTTCCATCTTGCTACCCCCTTCCCCACCTCGCTCCCACGCACAGCAGCTCACTGCTTGAGGAGTGCTAGAGGTTACAGGCCAAATCCCCCGGTCCGACAGCTATGCTCGGGGCAAGACCAGGGCAACGGTGGCTCAAAGCCACCGTTATGGGTCTCTCGCTCCTGGGGCTGATCTGCACTGGCTCGTACCTCCAACACAAGCCTCAGCAATCCTACAGTAGTGGTCAAAGGCACCAAGGGCCGTAATGTCAGCCAGGAAGCACTAGGCCAGGCCACAGGCATGATCGGGCCATGCTCCCTTGTCCCCTGGCCACCCCCCGTGCAGCAGAAGCCCTTCTGCAGCTGCTCTGGCTCTTAGGGTCTGTCTCCACTGCAGTGGCGAGGGGTACCCCAGCTAGCTTTGATGGTTCTAGCTCGCTCTGGTAACAGCGGTGAAGCTGTGACAGCACGGGCAGCTGGGTGGGCGGGATTAGAGGGAGAAAGAAAAGCAAGAAGGTAATCAGACAGCCGTGATTTTAAGGTCAAGTATCTTGTGCCTGGACAAGGCTTGAAGTGAACGTGTTATCCTGGCACGACCGAGCAGCTGGGAATCCCAGCCTCCCAGCATTCATTTCTGACCCTGATGGCGTGCGTAATATTGGCACTAATTCAGGACTGAACACAGCAAGTCCCAGACCTAGGACCATTTTCAATTCCTGCCTTCACCCCTCCCCGCCATGCTGGTAATTCCTGGCAGGGACCTTGGGGCGGGGCTCAGCTGGGTGTCTGAGGGCTGCAGTGGATTGGAAGGGCTCACCTGTGCAGATGGTGCCGGGTAGTTGTCCTGAAGGATCACCTTGACCCTGAACAGGGGGTTAGGCGTGGTCTTGCCATCTCCATTGATGGCCTTGGAGAGTTCCAGTAGGGACCATTTGACGTTGAGCCTGAAGGCCTCTTCCATCATCCTGTTCATCTTGACGGTGTAGGACATCCAGTACTGCTGCACCTGAGGGGAGAAACAAGCCAGCTGAGAAAGGCAGCGTAGACAAGGAGGAGCCACCAGAGCAAGGGGCAGCCAGGGTAAAAGACAGTCAGTGCTGCAGAACTGTGCTCCTGGCTCTGGCCACTGGCCCTTCTGGCTGCGAAGGTCACCTTCGCGGTGTGACCCAAGTAGCTCCTCGGGCTGTCCACCTCGGAGAGATGTAACTATTTCACTGCCACTCGTTTGGGTAGAAGCAACCAGGGGATGTCCTACTTTGCTGTCGGAAGTAGTGCCAGATGCCGGGGCACTGGGGCAGGGTCAAATGGAGCAGCTAGATGCTGGCACGATTTGCTGGGGGCAACTCAACCTCCTCCTCCCTAATCTAATGGCGCCTCATGCCATGCCCAGGGGGGCCCTACGCCCACAACTTGCTGCAGAAAGAAACTGAGGGCCATAGAATTGAAGCCGTAAGGGCCTGCTGTATATCACAGACCATTACATTTCACCCTTATACTGAGTTAGACTAAAGTACCTCAGTCTTCATAAGACTAAACTGTTGGGTCCTACAGGGAATGTTCATAGAATCATAGAATCATAGAACTTGAGATCAGATGTTCTTAATGTTCTCTCTGAATACTGTGTGGGTGCCTCAGTTTCCCCTATGCAGTTCTTAAGGATCTAGGCGGTGGGATAAGGGGGTGTGATTGTTGCAGAGCCCGAGAGGGCCAGTGCAATGGTGTCTGCACAGAGAATGGCCGACACCCTGTCTCCTGGCAACTGATGGCCTGGGCCCCTCCTCTGCAAAGGTGACAACTGAAGGGGTTAGAGAACAAAGAGATCAGGTGGCCTCCTGGCCCGGGAAAGAGACAAGGGCCAGAGGAGGGGCTGGAGAGTTTCAGTTTGGAGCTGGCTGGGGAAATGGAGGGAGGCCAGAACCGGGTCTGGCTCCCTACCCCCCAAGATGGACCTGACTGAGGGGGTCCTGTTGTCTGTACCTACGAGCTCTGTTTGGGACTATGTTCCTGTCGTCTAATAAACCTTCTGTTTTACTGGCTGGCTGAGAGTCACGTCTGACTGCGGAGTTGGGGGGCAGGACCCTCTGGCTCCCCCAGGACCCCGCCTGGGCGGACTCGCTGTGGGAAGCGCACGGTGGGGCAGGGGATGCTGGATGCTCCGAGGTCAGACCCAAGAAGGTGGAAGCTGTGGAAGCCTCTTGCCCTGGAGACAGTCTGCTCCGAGAGAGGAGGCTCCCCCAGAGTCCTGCCTGGCTTCGTAGGGAGTAGTTCCAGAGCATCGCCCGGTGACACGGAGAAAACGGGCAAGACCGACGAGCCAGCCATGTCCAAAGCCCCTGCGACGACAGGGAACTGACTAGGTGAGGCATGCCCAGGTGATCTCAGCAGGCAATCCATGCCCCATCCTGCAGAGGACACTAAAAACGCCATGGTCCGTGCCAACCTGACCTGGGGGGGGAAATTCCTTCCTGACCGCAGATCTGGTGATTGGTTGGACACTGAGCATGTGAGTTAGACCCACCGGCCAGGCTGCTAGAGAGAGGATTCTCTGAACCACCTCAGAGCACTGGCCCACCCCGTCCGGTGTCCCATCTCTGGCTGTGGCCGAGCTCTGACGCGTCAGAGGAAGGCGGAAAGAGAACCCAGAATAACCTCTATAACCTGGGCCCTGACCCTTCAGTGCTGCTGGGGAGGGGTGGAGCTGGAGGGAGGCAAGTGAATGGAGTCGGGTAGGCAGGTGGGTGGGCAGGGACAGCCGTTGGAGAAGAGGGAGAAGGTCTCTGCCACATTGTCCAGAACACAGAGATCTCCGGACAGAATCAAAAGGAAGCACTGCCTGCTGGGACCCGCGCCCGGAGCACTGCCTGCTGGGAGCTGCCTGGCCTTACCTCGGCGCTATCGTGTTTGAAGACTTCATAGGTTTGCCGCATGATGTTGATGACCTCCTCGTGGATACCCATCAGCTTCTGCTGCACCCAGGCCCGGTGCTCCTTCTGGTCCTCCTCAAACTCCAAGTCGTTGTAGACCCGCTTGCCGGTGATCCGCACCAGCAGCGCCTCGCTGATCTGCTGGGCACTGCGCGCGATGGTCAGGGTGGCTGCCTTGTATTCGTTCACAATGGTCTGCACCTGAGGGCCAGTGGCAGCAAGACGGGCTCAGGGCAGGGTGCACTCCGATCAGGCACCTTAGGGCCCCCAGGGTTTGATGGAGGTGAAACCTGACCAGCTACACCGGGGCGGGGGGGTCGTCTCGTCTGCCAGGCTGGGTTCTCTGCTCCCTACCTCCATAGATGTGTCTTAAGCAGCGAACACCCGTGTTCTGAGTTCCCCCCACTCCACCTAAGCCTAGGCAGGCTGAGCAGAGTACGGCTCAATGGGGCGCCGGCAGCTGCGAATACAGATCTCCGTGGCGGAAGGATGGCGCTTTGGGGGCTGGCCGTGGGGGCAATGCAGGCCAGAGGAAAGCTCACCTTGCTGGCGTGCAGTCGGCACTCACTGATGAAGGCCGCGCTGGCCCCTTTCAGCGACCAGTGCAGCTTCTTCAAGCCGGGCTGGATCTTCTTGTCCAGGTATCGGATCCGCTCCTTGAACAAGGCCCTCTCCTCCGGGGACAGCATCGCAATGATCCTAAGGAGGGCGAGACGAGGAAGCAATTCAGATCTATGCCTGGCTGGGTGACCGTGGGCAAGTCACTTCCCCTCCCCCCGGGCCTCTGTTTCCCCATCTGTAAAATGGGCCTGCCCTCCTTTGAAAAGAGCTAGGGATTAATATCATTACAGATCGGCTGAAAGGAGGTTCCAACAGGGGCCGTCGCTCTCCTCGGTCACTAGGGCCAGGCCGGGAAGTTAACAAGCTCAAAGATGCAGCCGGCACGGTCTGGGAGGGGATCGGAAAGTCAGATCGGGCCAGGCTGAGACCAGACCCCAGTCTGACCGGGACGGTTTGGGGGTGGGGTGGGGTGTTAATTCCCCCACCCCCGTCCCAGCCCGGGAGGATGCGGATCACCCAGTTACATCTGTTCCAAGCCAGCTGCGTGCCACAAGTCAGCCTGACACAAACCCTCCCTCTGTGGCCACGTTAAAAATACACTTGCCAAAAGGAACCTGTTTCAAGCAACACTTTCTCCGCAGAAAAACACCCCCACGTCACACTTTTAAAAATACCGGAGCCAAGCAAATTGAAACCCTCCCCCCACATCCCCCGACAGTTGAGTCATGAGACAGCTCCCTCATTCCCTATCCACGGATGGTGGTACCAGACCGGTAGTGGTGAAGCCTGACTCACGGTGCGCCCCCCACGCAACCTCCCCCCAAAACACACTCACTCCCCCAACCGATGGGCCTCGGCTCTTCTCTGGAGGGACCCGCTCCAGCAGGGAGAGGGAGCGCTGGCTGCCAACGCGGGGGCCAATCAGCGTCAATTATCCTGGTGGGGTTTCTGATGGGGACATCTGTTCTGCTAAGAACTGGATTCAGATCCCATCCCCCTACAATCCATTTACACGGGGGCCACCAAATGGGAATGACTTTCAGTCACTGCTGAAATAGAGAGACTACAGCAGAGGCCTGAGGGCCACATCGGGTTTCCGAAATTGTATGGAGGGCCGGTTAGGGGAGGCTGTGCCTGGCCCCCGCCCCCTATCCGACCCCCCCTGCTTCTTGCCCCCTGACAGCCCCCACGGGACTCCTGTCCCATCCAACCCCCACCCCCGTTCCCTGTCCCCTGACGGCCCCCCCGGGACCCTTGTCCCATCCACCCCTCCCTGTCCCCTGACCGCCCCCGGAACTCCCGCTCCTGACTGCCCCCTGCCGCCCCATCCAACCCCCCGCTCCTTCCTGACTGCCCCCCCTGGACCCCTGCCCCATCCAACAACACCTTCTCCCTGACCGCCCCTGGAACCCCTGCCCCTGACTGCCCCCCGCCGCCCCATCCANCCCCCCCTCCTTCCTGACTGCCCCCCGGGACCCCTGCCCCCATTCAACCCCCGTTTCCCGCCATCTGACCCCCTATCCACACCCCCACCCCCTGTCCACCACCCCGAACTCCCCTGCCCTCTAGCCAACCCTCCCTGCCCCCTTACCACGCTGCCCGGAGCTCCGGTGGCTGGCGGCACTACAGCCGCGCTGCCCAGAGCGCCAGGACAGGCAGCCGCGCCGCCCGGCTGGAGCCAGCCCCACCACCGTGCAGCACAGAGCACCAGGGGCCAGCCTCCCGGGCCGGGCAGGAGGGTCCTGCGGGCCAGATGTGGCCCACGGGCCGTAGTCTGCCCACCTCTGGAAATCAGGCTTCTCTCTGCTCACTGATGCCTAGAACAACAGGTAGGCGACAGGCCCTGTGTCCCACTCCCAACCGGCTGCTGACCGGCACGGCCAATGCCATACAGAGCTCAGGCCCTGCCTAGGAAAGCTGAGAGGGATCCGACCAGCCGCGGAAGGGGCAGGGATGGCAAACCTGTTATAGTCCCGGGCAACCAGGAGCAGGTTCTCGCGGAGGTTGCGCAGATCCTCCTTCCTGTCGTAAACTTCCACCACGTAGTGGGGGATCTCAAAAAGCAGCCGCTCCCAGTAATGGATTTCCACAAATAATTTCAGCAAGTCCCTGCAAAAGGAAGCACAGGAAAGCCGGCTGTCGCGAAAGGCCCTGTCTCACCCAGCGCCAGCTTGCTGCCGCCGCGGAGGCCGCCCTGCCCAGAAGAGAGTGGCAGGCCGGTCCCGCTTACTTGTCAAAATTAATGTCCAACATGCCACTCTTCTCGGCGCTGGGGATCAGGAGCGGGGTGTCCAGGCGCTTCAGGCTGTCTTTGTCCAGGGTCTGCGCCCACTCCTGGAAGGTCTTCCTCTCAATCTCGTCCATGGCCTGGACAAGCAGCTGGTAGGCCTGAAAGCTCTCCTCCCCGGTCCCAATGTGGGGCAAGAAGTGGGCATTGGAAAGACACTGCAAGGCAGACGGAGAACTCCAGCCAGTGTTTTACTTCCACCGGGGAGGAATTGGGGGGAGCAGGTTTTGCACAGGAGGGACAGAGGACGTTAGCTAGGAAGAGGGTTAATGGGGGCAGGTACTTCACCTCGACCCTGACTCCCCCCCCCGC
This sequence comes from Platysternon megacephalum, assembly GCA_003942145.1. NCBI lineage: Eukaryota > Metazoa > Chordata > Testudines > Platysternidae > Platysternon > Platysternon megacephalum. The sequence continues at coordinate 54,876 of QXTE01000796.1, forward strand.
TATTCCAGTCCTGAAATCCACTCAGCTCTGCTGACGTCCTTCATTCCTGACACACGTCCCCCCCGGCTATTGCAACTCTGGACTACACACACACACGGACGCACACACCTGCCTCTGCTGATGCCCCACTCACAGCCCCTTGCTGTCCCAGCCCTGCACTCCCCAAACACTGCTAGGTCATTAGCTGACTGCTGGGTGAACAAGTGAAAGCCGAAGATAAAATTCTCCCTGGACGTTCAGCTCTTTCCAACCAGCGCGATAAAGAAACCATGGAGCCGCTCAGTCATGCAATAAAACAAACGGCGTTAGGGCAACCAAGAGCAATTGACGAGCGAGTGACAAGGCTGCTTCGAGCCTCCCGGCATGCGGTTCTGCAACACCGTGCTGCTGGAGGTGCCTTCTTTCAGCCCACCCCCCTCTCACCCTGCTTGTTCCCCTCTCCATCCCTGGACTCTCAAGGGGTAACAGAAGAAACGGAGGAAGGTGGAGGCTGCATGACCCCTATATAACTACAGCCCCAATTGGGATGCCCCAGGAAAGCGTTCTTGAGGCCCCAGCTGGCTCCACTCGCTGGGGAGTTCCAACGCTGTGCAGAACCCAGCACAAAAGTGGGAATATGCAGAGGGCACTGGGTAGAAAAGTGGTGTGCTGGCCAAATGGTGTCCTGGCCAACTTGGGTGACTCCTTCAGCCGGCCACGGCTTCTCCTTTGCGTACTGTTTTAAACTGCTGAGCAGCAACACCGTTAAACAGCAGCTGTGTCCCACACCAGAGGCAGCTGCATTTCAGTGCTGGGTTAGCGACCCCTGTGCAACACTGGCGTGTGGCTGTCCTGCAAGGCTTCACCCCAAGGGAAGCTGCCTTTCCATGGCGTGTTAAGCGACCGTTGCAAGTCTATAGCTTGTAAAGCGCTTTGAGATCCTTCACGATGAGAAATAGGAGCAGGAGGTATTTCTGCAATCAGTTCCTGCGTTCCATGTTCCGGGGCTGACGCAGCCCACGATTGTATGACTAACACCTCATGCAGGGCAGAGAAACAGGAGCCATGAGGTGGTTGCCAGACAGAGGAGAGGTGAGCCCCACAACGCCGGGCCCTGCGCTGGGCAGGTAGGAAAGGCAGAGGTGATTTTCAGACCTAGATTTGGCAGTTTCAAGCCTGCACGTCCTGGAGGGCTTGCGATTGATGCTGGAAATGCTGTTCTGTTGTTACACAACGTATAATTAAACCTGTCAAAGGAGCTCACTGACAGACTGTTATTGAGGCAAATAGTCAAAAACAGATGAGGTAGTTAGATGAATAAAAACAACATCTGCCATGACAATTGCTTGGGCAGAAATTCGGAGTCTTCAAGATACAGGGAGGAAGGAGGTCCCCGGCTGAGCGTCAGGATGGCTTCAGACATACATACACTCCCCCAAGCAACACAGGACAGTGCTGGCCTGAAACGCGGTGGCATGTTACACCTGGAAGCAGTAGGGTGTTGGCCCCTATCGGACGCAGGGATGTCAGGCGAGATGAACCATCCATCTGGGTCGGTGCTGTGTGAAGGCCGGGATACCACACTACATGGCCCAGTGATCTGACTGGTGGATACATTGGTCTAACTGGGTTTTCAGTCCTGCCCTCTCTCTCTGACAAGCAGACTTTGGGGTGTCTCTCCAAGAGCAACCTCAGCACTGCCCCAGAATCAGCTGCAAACAGGCCCCCAAGGAGAGCTCTGTCCCATTCGCCAGAGGGAGAAAGGGCCCCGACACGGGGGCATGAGACAGGGAGAGATGGACGCTGGGTCTTGCCATGGACGTGGGATCCTCACCTTTAGGGGTCTGTCGATGCGCTGGCGCAGAGCCCGCAGCCAGTGCGCCAGGCCCGAATAATGGCACATGTGCGGCGGCAGGAACGGCAGCTTCTTGCTCAGCTCCTTGTTGACCAGGGAGAGCTCTCGGTTGAACAGCATGTAGACGTCCACGGCTTTCTTGTCAAAGGTGCGCTTGATGGCCTGGGGGAGGGAATAGGCCAGCGGAGCCCCGCAGGGGGGTGAGGTGCTGGGCCAAAGCCACAAGCCCACGCAATGCAGCAGCTGCACCAGCAACCCACTCCCCATCCAGGGGCTGGTCCCCCCACTTCCTCTGGAAGATGCACTCGTTGACAGAACCTGTCAATACCCCTGTACTCCCCCGTCTGGGAGCAGCCCTCCCACAGCTCACAACAAGCTGCCATGTCTGAGAACTGCCCCCACTCAGAACCACCTGGTCCAGAGGCTGTTCCCCAGGGACACCCCAATCTCCCCCATTCCAGGAACTTCCAAACTTCCCAGCTAGCCAGTCAATAGCTGGCTAGGAGTTTGGCATCTGTGTCTGGAAAGGTTCCTCGTCTTCGGGACACAGTGCTCTGCCGAGGTCCTGCCCCGCCGCCCTGGCCCCGGCCCCGCACCTCTCGTGCGGAGAGGTGGTGGAAGATGTCCTGGATCTCCACGCCACGCTCCACATCCCGCACCGTCTCGAAGGCCGAGGTGATCAGGTTTTGGGTCATCACCTCCAGGTCTTTGACGCCAGAGCGGAACCTAGCGTGTCAGGGCGGCGGGGATTCGCAGCGAGAAGGGAAACAGCAAACAGAGGACACAAATTCACCCCCTCCTTGCTGGGACAACACCCCCCACCCCCACCCAACAGGCCGTGTCTCCACTTTTCCCAGCATGCCTACCACTCACACAGTCTCGCCCCCTGCAACGTATCGCCCCCACCCAGGAGTCGACTCCCTGTCCACTCATTCACCATCCCTTGCTCTGTGACACCGAGCTGACTGCACAGCCCCGTTCTTCCACTGCTGGCCACGGGGGTAGGAAATGGGGCCAATCCGTCCCTGCCAGCTCAGGTCCCTGCCGATGCTCTTAGTCCAGGCCTGACCCATGCAGTCTCACTGCGAGAGCTGTCAGAGGGGGAAGACTCTGCCAGCGGGCCCTGCGAGCCGAGGGCCCCCTCTCACCGGTTAAAATCCTCATGCCAGAATGTGTTCTTCACGTCCAGGATCCCACCCTTCATGTTCCGCAGGGTGTGCAGGTGCTTCTGAAAGGTCTCCTCTATCTCCAGCAGGTTCCGGGTCATCTGGGGACCCCGGTGCCCAAAGAAACAGGGCAGTGGGGTCTGCTTCCCGTCCTCCCAGCGGGCAAAGTGCTGCTGGCAGTCGCAAACCTGTTGGCAAGCGCACCGCAGCGTTATCGGGTTTGCCTTCCCATTGCTCGGCATGAATCCCACCCTCACCCCCATTGACCAGCTTTCTAGGCTGTGGGGGCACCTAGTGGCTGCTGGGAGATGTAATTCAACCCCACCCCATCTTGGCAGGGCAGCCACCCACCCTGATCGTTATCTATATAATAAGACTCCAGGGTTGTCACCCGTCCGGGTGTCCCTCTGGAGCCTTGACTGTCTGTTGAGTCAGTGAGGAGGGATGGAAACAAGGCTTGGGAGCTCTTGCTGTTCAGAATATCACCAGGTTCAATCATCACTGGGTTTTGCCGTCCGCTACCGCCCAATTTTGAAGGCCCCAGCTATTTTGACTTTACAAATTACATGCCTTGCTTTGCACGGGTGTATCTGCCATGCCAAGAGTCTGTGGTATCAGAGGTAACTCAACCAAACATCTGTCAGGGAAGGTCTTGAGTGCAGGGGACCGGACTAGAGGACCTCTCCAGGTCCCTACGAGTCTATGATTCAAGCACCACCCTTACTTTACAGCTAATTTGCATGCAACAATTTAATTGGCTGTATGAGACACATAGTGGATTACTTGGCCCAACTGCCACACCCACGGGCTTTCAGCAACTCATTCACGTCCTAGGACCCCACTGCGCTGCAGCCACAGAACAAAAAAGACGGTCCCTGTCCCAAAGATCTTACAATGTAAAGTCACAGGTAAAGTCTACACTCGGAAATTAGGTCAATAGGACACTCAGGGGTGTGAAAAATCCACACCTCTGCGCACCGGAATTAAACCGACCTAACCCCAGTGTAGACAGAATTCTCCCTTCAAGCTAGCTACCACCTCTCGGTGAGGGGGAGTGCCTGCGCCGACTGGAGAGCCCCTCCCACCAGCATAGGTCGCGTCTTCACACAGCTGACCTGGGGCTGCCTGAGTCCGCAGAACAAGGCGGGCGCCCCGACCGCATGCAGGGCAGCATGGCACGATGTGCTGACGTTGCATGCGCTGCGGGGAAGGAGCGTCTGCCCCAGTTCTCCACACATCCCCACCAGAATGGGGCACTGTGGTGAAATCTACCTGGAGCGGCAGGGACGATCAGAAAACTCCAGCTGATGCAGAAGGCTGTTTTCCCACCACCACCCAGGGCTGGCTACCTCCTGGGTGGGGCTCCCCACTGTGACATAGGGCTGGGTACCTCCCGCGCAGCTCCCCACATCATGCCCTTGTGCTTTCGGTGTGGGGAGCGTTTGATGCCAGACTGATCACTACACAGCACCTGCTACTTGTCTCAGGCACGGTACAAAACGCTGAGCGCCAAACCGCTCTGTCATGGAAACAGATGGATTTGATCTGCTGCACCTGAGAGCAGCCGTTGGCGCCAAGTAAATGAAACCCCAGTAATTGTCAGGCTGCGATGCAGCCTCCTCTCACGACGACGCCAGGGTGCCAATGCTGCAGGGAGACTAGCATCCCAGGCCACGTCCCGAGTCCTGTCACCGCGAGGGGGGCACCACGTGCCACTGCCCCGTACCTCCAGGAGGTCTTTGCAGCGCTGAACGAAGGCGTCCACTTGGGCAAAGATGCTAGTCTGGTCCAGGACCCAGCCTTTCCCGGAAAGCCTGTTCGAAGTGCGGAAGGAGAAAAGGTTTGTCGTGCCCGATGGCCGCCTCAGAGGCAGGCACCGAGATGAGGAGTAGATTCTCCTGGGTGGGCATGTTAGCAGCAGGTCTATCGTCCAGGGCCCTGCAGAAAAGGCAGAGCCGCGCCCTGGGGACAGAAGGCAGTGCCCTGCTGGCACAAGGGATAGGAATGTCACCCAAGCATAGGCGCCGACTCCGTGGGTGCTCCGGGGCTGGAGCACCCATGGAAAAAAATTGGTGGGTGCTGCAGCTCCCTGCCCCGCCCCATCTTACCTCCGCCTCCACCTCCACCTCCTCCGCCTCCTCATTTGCGAGTGCGCCGCCGCGTCCTGCTTCTCCCAGCTGATTCGCGGGGCAAGGAGGGAGGGAGGGAGGGGGAACGCGGCGCGCTGGGGGAAGAGGCGGGGCTGGGGTGGGGATTTGGGGAAGGGATCCAATAGGGGCAGGGAGGGGGCGGAGTTAGGGCGGGGACCTTGGGGATGGGGTTGGGGCGGGGCCAGGGGGCACGGGCACCCACCGGTGCCGGAGAAAGTTGGCGCCTATGTACCCAAGAGTTTCCTCGCTCACGGGCCTCAGGCTCTGGGGTCTGGGACGTGAATGCCAGGGCAGGATTTCACAAAGGGGGGGGGAGAGATAGCTCAGTGGTTTGAGCATTGGCCTGCTAAACCCAGGGTGGTGAGTTCAATCCTTGAGGGGGCCACTTAGGGATTTGGGGATTTAGTTGGGGATTGGTCCTGCTTTGAGCAGGGGGTTGGACTAGATACCTCCTGAGATTCTATGAAATGCATGTTATTTGAATTGAGAATCTGCCCCCAAAGGGCACATCAAGCCTGCAGACCCTCTCTCTGGGCCCCAGGAAAGAATGGAAGAGCTCACAGCCTTTGAGATGTCCCAGAATCTCTTCCCGGACACGGGGCTGTAGGAAGACCCAGGAGGGGATTATCCTACCCAGGAGCTCTGGGGAGATCGCAGACCCTGAGAGCAAAGCTCAAGCACATAATCCCCACTCAGCTGTATTTGCCTGGCTTGCACATGAATGTCTTTGTCTTATAAAATATTGATCCAGCTCGACAAATCGGAATCTGAAGCCGACAAGTAACACTTAGGCTTAATTGTCAAGGACCAGGCGCCCACTTAAACCTGACATCCCTAATCATAATGATAGATTCTGGTTTCTCCAGCTCAGGAGAACCAGGGAAGGGAGGCTGGAGCCAGGCAGAAGGGACTGGGGAACGGGACACTGGTTCCACTCATCCCCAGCCACCGAGCAGGTTTCAGTTAGTCCGTCGTGGGGTGCATGTCTCTGGCCCACCTTTTGGCAGTCTGGGCAAGGTACCAAGAACTGAACAGGCCACACGGACTGAACTCCTCCCCAGAGGGGTCTGACTGCAGGGCTGCGGCAGGGAAGGGGAAGATCATCCGGCCAATACCCAGGTCGTCCCCACTCTGGGGACATCCAGAGGAGTCGCTAATCTGGGCTCTTTCACGCATTCCCTTTACATCCTCCCGCTGGTTCTGCAGGGCGCAGGCTGTCCCGCTGCCCACCTGTTGTGCATCTGAGCTGCGTACAGGTAACAATCCTTCCATGCGTTCATACACGAGATACAGTCGTGGAGCGACTGTCTGCTGGATACCACGTAACCCTCAAAAATCCGGTCCAGGGAAATGTCTTGGCAACACATCAGGATAATTTTATTGCTCATCTAAGGAGAAATGATTCAAGGGTCAGCACAGCTCTGCCTTGGCCTCTTAAAGTAAACAAAGACTATTCCTGGGCAATCATGCTTAGCAATAAAGAGTCCAGCTCTCCATGAAGTTCAAGGGCAGCACACATCAGAGTGACAGGAAGAAATGATTTGGGGCAGAGGATAATTAACCTGAGGAACGCGCTGCCACCAGATATAACTGAGGCAGGGAGCTTGGTAAAGTTCAAAGCCAGAGGAGACTAAGAATAGTCCCTAGGTGGGCTCTATCGCATCCCTGCTCTAACCACTAGCCCCCACTCTCCTCCCAGAGCTGGGAATAGAACCCAGGAGTCCTGACTCCCAGCCCCCCTGCTCTAACCACCAGCCCCCACTCCCCTCCCAGAGCCGGGGAGAGAACCCAGGAGTCCTGACTCCCAGCCCCCACTCCCCTTCCCTCCCAGAGCCAGAGAGAGAACCCAGGAGTCCTGGCTCCCAGCCCTCTGCTCTAACCACTAGCACCCACTCCCCTTCCCTTCCAGAGCCAGAGAGAACACCCAGGAGTCCTGACTCCCAGTCCCCTGATCTAACCACTAGCCCCCACTCCCCTCCCAGAGCCGGGGAG